>JAAGKR010001523.1:0-89672 GCA_011419295.1 Clarias macrocephalus | reverse complement strand
GCTGAAAAGAGGAGCTTCTACAACAGGACAATGATCCTAAACATACCTCGAAATCCGGTGGCGTAGCAGTTAATCGCGTTGCACCTCCAGGGTGTGGGTTCGATTCCCGTCTCAGGGTCTCTGTGCATGCAGAAGGGCGTACCCCGCCTCGTGCCCTGAGTCTCCTGTGATAGGCTCCAGACCCCTCGCGACCCTGAATACAGAATAAAGACGGTATAGGTATATAGAGTCTCAATCAGAACCAAAGGAAGAACAAGTTCAATGATAAATTATTTTGCTCAAATTTTTTTTTTTTTACTTTTGGTAGGTCATAAAAAAGTACGATCAATTCATTCGTCTTCAGTAAGCAATTTGTCCTGGTCACGGATCCAGAGCCCCTCGGGAGAACACTGTGATCCGGGCAGGAATACACCCTGGATGAGACAACAGTTTGTCATAGGACACACACACACACACACACACACACACACACACACACACACACACACACACACACACTTATGCACATGCTCTGACAGACAAACACACTCTTTCTTCTTTCTGCACAAAGAATTTCCAAGAATATCGTTCGTGCTGAAATGTTGATCTGGATCTTTGCAACATGGGATTGTGTTACGGCTCTGTGCGGCGTTCTGCCGTGTGTTTGCTCGTTCTGGCTCCTCTCAGGCTCGTGGCTGGAGTCTACTGGCGCTCGTCCTGCACCAGCTGGCAGATAATAAGGACCAGGGCAATGAGGTGCGTGTCTGTTCCTCACAGTTGTGTATTAATTGAAGTCTGGCTCGTTCCTAGAAACGCGCTCAACTTTGAACTCTCATCAAGGACGGGGTCACCGGGGGGTCACCGAGGTTATCCGGAGTCACGCGGAGCTTTCTTTAGCTGTCTGGTCATATCTTGTCTTGCACAGAGCGACCAGGCGAAAATCATTAAGCTGAGTGAAATATCAGTAAACGGATTAAGTGATATATATTAATGCATAAACGTGTACTGTAATGTAGTTTTAGCTGTAATTCAGAAGCACTGGTGATATTTAATTACTCCAATTTCTGGCTAAACTAATGAGCGATGAGGAACTTCATTAGCATTTCTCATCAGGCGTATCGAGCTTTTCTGGATTCCTTTAATGGCTCCATCAACCGTAGTGACCTTCTGTTCTCGTACGCATCAAAACCCTTCATTGTCAATTGTAGTTTTACAGAAATCGATCATTCAAGTTTGAATTTGAATTAGATCAGAACAGTTATTGTAATTAGGATCCTGCGCTCGTGCTCAAATATCACATGATTACTATTAAATGATACAGTCATATTCAAATCACTGATTCCCTATGTATACCGATAATGTAAGACACACACACACACACACACACACACACACACACACACACACACACACACACAGCTCTTTGCACACAAACAGATGATGAAGCAGTCCTCTTTTCGAGTCACATTGATTTGTTTTCTTGTGAACAGAACATCCTAGACGCGTCCGCGTTCCCGTTCTGAATCAAAACACTTTGCTTTAAAAGGCGGTCGAGTTCAGACCATGTCATGCTGTGCGGCGTAACGATGCAGATTACATCATCCGCTCAGAAACAAGACTCAGTATTTCAGGTGTGTAATCAGCCTGTTTTTTTTTTTCTTTTTTCTTTTTGTTAACCAGACCCAGACTGGGAGGTCATCTGATTATACAGAAAAATTGAGACAAATTCTCACAAGCAAGGGTTAGACATTGATTCATCTTGAACCTCACGCGGTTTCTGGCATTGTTCTTAGATAGGTCAAGGGTCAAGGCCCAGCTCTTTGATAACCCACATGTCTGTGAAGCAAAGAGTTAAGGAAGAATTACAGAAAAGTCATTTCAGGACACGCTTGGTAAAATTTCTTCCCGAACACACATACTTTCTTTTATTTATAAGTATAAATATATATTTGATTGACAGGCCATATAAGGACAAGTAATATAACAAAACATGAAAATGCCGGGGGGGTGAATACTTTTCTCCATCACAGGAGTTCCTGGGAGGCCGGTGTTTCAGACAGAGAGCAGAAAGTCTGATCACGGCTCCGGCGTACTGAGAAAACTTTCTACCTTGATGGTGTAGGCACTAGTGAAACACTGGGATAAGCGCATTAGTGTAGCAGCGGATTATATAGAGGAATAAAGGGAGTTTTTACTCTTGTAACTGTGTTGTGAGTTATTTTGCACAATCCAAAGTCCCGGTTTAATACGAGCACCTCTTGCAATGTTTGTTTAATTATTATTACTTTTTTTTTTTAATAGTTTTCTATTCAGGATAAAAACCAAAGCTATTGTAATGTATATTTATAAATTTATATTTATTATGTCCCGTTCCCACCACAAGGCACTAACACAGTAGTGCCCTTTACTCTTATTCTCTTATTAAGAGAGAGAGAGAGAGATTTATGTGGCAATCAATGTATGGAGCATCACTGGGATATAACACTAGACACTAGACCCGAGTTCCCAAGTTCACCCATCTACTTATCCAACAAACCCGGACACACTCGCTACATCAAATAAATTCCAGGAACTGTCTCACTCCCACCACCATCAAGAGGCTTGTTTTACCTGGGGTTCGCCAACTTCTACTGGCACCCTATCAGGGGTCTCACTGTGATCATTTCGACACTCACAAACCTAATTTCATTTGACTCGAGTTAACCCAGGTGTTAACGGGAATAAAGGACGCATCCACATCAGCCCCTGTCCCGTCCCTTCCCTGGAGAAGAGGAGTGAGGGTGGTTCCGTCCCAGACGTTTGGAGGAAAACACAAAAAAGGAATGTTCCTGTCCACCTAAGTAATCCCAGCTGGACGTAATCGTGACGTGGGCCATTGGGAGCTGTTTTTGCGGTAAAGCTGGAATGGTGACATTGGCTGGAGGGAGCACGACACAGATCCTTAAAAATCTGGAATACATCAAATGGATTCACCCCTTCTACAGACTGATGACCTTTTCTGTAGACAGGCAAGTAAACAAGCAATTAAACAAGCAAACAGAGCTCAAGCAAGTATGTTTTTCCCAAAATAAGGCAAAAAAGAAACAAGAATGCTGAGCTTCATACTCCCCACGTTACATAACCACAATTCTGCTGTGTCACGAGCTGGGCAGAATTCTCCACATTACCCAGAACTGTAATGTCATTAAGACATCTGTACACGCCTGACAATTATCATCATAATTTAGTCTAATATTAGAAGACTCGTGTTTTTGCTCATTAGCGATGCCCAGGCAGTCACACAGTAGCCTCTGAATATAAATGAAACACTCTGGACCAGTAACAGGCTACAATAAAATCATTATTATCTTCACCAGGGCCTGAGCTATTAGATAAGAGACTTATGAAATCGAACGTCCCCTGGAAATTGCCTATAGATGCAAATCATGTTACATTTTCCTCTATTAACATTGTTTTTACAGAGAACAACGTTGCTCCGTTTATGGCCTTCAAACCTGATGACCTCACTGATAAATTCAGTCACATCCTCGTCATCAGCTGGAAAGTGTCCTAGTCAGCTAGATTATTCTATATGAATATATGAATATATCTATATGAATTATTACATTAGTACCAATTCTGAATCGTTCTAATGTTCAGTTCTATCATTTGCTGTCCGGAAAATTACCAAGCAACCCCTAATGGCTTCAGTTAAACATCAAGAACATTTTGTTTTCAACTGCTACAAATATTATTTCATAAATAGACTTTATTTCATAATATTCCTCTTATTTCATTATGACACATTGAATTCATAATGAGACTATTATTTTCTATTTGTTGTATTATTTATTTCATAAGAACACTTATTGGTGAATAAAACATATTTTATTTATTTATTCATTTCATAATGACATTTATTTCAGAATGAGACATTTATTTTATAATGATGCATTTAGTTCAGAATGATGTTTATTTTATAGTAAAGCATTATTTCATAATGAGAAATAAGAATAATAACTTTTTTATAAGGACACCATCTTCCTAACAACATTTAATTTATAAAAATCCTTTTTTTTTAAATTGCACATTAATTTCACAATAAGGTTTATTCCAAAATGACATATTTATTGCCTAATAAGACTTATTTAACAATGATACGTTTCTGGGGGTATTATTTTGTAATAAGACATTTTTTTTCAGTGTGCATAATTAAATTTGTTTCTTAATGAGACTTATTGTAGAATGACGGATTTATTTAATAATGAGACTATTATTTTATAATGGCACAACTATTTCACAAAAACGTTTATTTTATAATGAAACTTATTTCAGACGTTGAAATTTTATTTCATAAAAGACTTATTTGACAATGACATTTTTTTTCATAGTGAGACTAGTATTTTATGAAGATGACTATTTCATAATGACATTTATTTTATAATGAGACATATTTCAGAATAACATGTTCATTCCACAATGACGTATTTCATAATGAGACTTATTTCACAATGACACATTTATTTCATCATGATTCTAATACTTTACAATGATGCTATTATTTTATAATGACCTTCATTTTGTAATGATGATACTTATTACAGAATGACACATTTATTTCATAATGACATACAGTCTTATGCAAAAGTTTTTGCGCACCTTGATAAATAACAGATTTTGGTGATTTTTTAAATGAAAAAAAAATGTTAACATAAATAAAAAATAAAAACATTATTGTGGCACTGTGCAAAAGTTTGGGCACCCTAAGAGTTCCAGAGGCTCAGATTCTTTTTACAAGGTTTCAGACCTTAATCAGCTCATTAGATCTGATGCATGGCAACAGCTGTCATTAGTTGATGCCGATTTACAAAGCTTTACAAATACTTTGACTCTTCATACCTTGTGCACACAATGCAGGAGAAGGCTACAAGAAGACAGCAAAGCATCGTCAGCTTGCAGTTTCCACAGTGAGAAATGTAAGTGGCAGTTCTGGGGAACTGTGGAGGTCAAGATGAGATCTGGAAGACCAATAAAACATCTACAGAAGCCTGATGCATTTTGGAAACAAGTGCTGTGGACTGATGAAGTTACAATCGAACTCTTTGGCCACAATCAGCAAAGGCATGTTTGGAGAAAAAAAGAAGCAGCATTTCATGAAAAGAACATCTTGCCAGCTATTAGGTATGGGGGTGGATCTATCATGCTTTGGGGTTGTGTTGCAGCCAGTGGCACAGGAAACATTGCACGGGTGGAGGGAAGAATGGATTCCACTAAATACCAGCAAATTCTGGAAGCAAACATCACACCATCTATAAAAAAGCTGAAGCTGAAAAGAGGAGCTTCTACAACAGGACAATGATCCTAAACATACCTCGAAATCCACTATGGAAAACCTCAAGAGACACAAGCTGAAGGTTTTGGAACGGCCATCACAGTCCCCTGATTTAAACATCATTGAACATTTGTGGGCAGATCTTAAAAGAGCTGCGCAGGCAAGACGACCAAAGAATATTACAGAACTTGAAGCCTTTTGTGTCAGCCTTTTGCTCCTCCTGTAGTTTGCCCCCTGGCCTCTAGAGGTCATTTGTGTTCCCCTTAGGCCAAGTTTTTCATTGTGTTGTCTCATTATTCAGATCACCTGTGTCTTGTTTCCCCCAGTATATTTAAGCCATTCACTTTCTCCCCTCTTATTCACTTGGTTTTTGAGTCCCTCCTCTGTGTGTCCTGTTGTAAGTTCCTCAGTCTTTTTATGATTTGATTGTTCATTACCTGGTTGTTTTCTCCTTGTGTGGAGGCTTTCATTTAAGAGTTTATTATTTTGTCAATTATTTTATTCCTCTGAATGAGAAGAACTTTTGTTGATGACAAGCTTCCTGTGAACCCTTTTTTACATCTTTAAAAAATAAATCTATCTTGCCTGAACTTTCTGCCTTGAGTGTGTTTCAGTCCCCTGATTTAAACATCATTGAACATTTGTGGGCAGATCTTAAAAGAGCTGCGCAGGCAAGACGACCAAAGAATATTACAGAACTTGAAGCCTTTTGCAAGGAAGAATGGAAGAAAATCCCAAGTACAAGAATTGAAAGATTTTTATCTGGCTATAAAAATCGTTTGCAAGGTGTCAGATACCTGCCAGCGAAGTTGTTACTAAGCACTACATTATAATGGCACGGTGCCCAAACTTTTGCACAGTGCCACTATAATGTTTTTTTAATTTTTTTTTATCTTTGTTCAATTTATGACTTAAACGGTAACTATGCAGCAATGTTTGCTGAAAATATTCTGCATATTTTCCATTTCCAAGAGAGGCTGTGTCACCATCTTTGCAATTAAAAATCTGTTATTTATCAAGGGGTGCCTAAACTTTTGCATAAGACAGTAATATTTCTGAATGAGATTTTTTTGAGAAATGAGATTCAGCTCAGAGTTACATTTATTTCAGAATCACACATCTATTTGGCACATTTATTTCATTTTATTAAGACATATGAAATAAATCTTTAACTAACATTTGGACTTAAAAAAATACATTTGCATTAATTGGCATTCACCAATAAGAGAGAGAGAGCTTCTGCTCAGCGTGCATCGGATTGTTATTTAAATGACTGTGTTGTCATCTTGGATTGAGCTGCTCAGTCTGGTATGATCCATCAGGGGTATGCACCATCATGAACACATATCCTCCAGGGTGTCTCTTTCTCTCTCTCTGCCTCCATTATGAACAAACATAGGGAGCTTTTAAACACATGAGCACTCAGAATCAATCAGCAATTCCCTTCTTACGTTGGTTAGTATGTCGTTTCACTACATCGTTTCACTATATACCGACCAAGCATTTGTACACCTGCATATTCATGCAATCAGCCAATGCATTGTTGCAACAGCACAATGCGTACAATCATGCAAATGTGGATAAAAGTCTTTAGTTCACATTCATGTTCACATTAGACATCAGAACAAGGAGGAAATATCCAGTTTCCTCAGTGAGTTTAACTATGGCATGGCTATTAGTGCCTGATTCATGATGAAGAAAATTCCTCACCGTCATGATGAGCAGAAATGCATCTCAGAATGAACAACTGAGGCAAGTGGGTTACAAAAGAAAAAAAAGAAACACATTGATTATTGACTCTTTGGGTATCTGAGGCTATAATGGGCAAGAAAATGCCAACGCAGGAGAAAATCATGAACAGAATAAATATAGATGCGAAAGCTTTTTTTCAGTAACACGAGGGCATTTTATCCCTGAGACATGATAAAAGAATGAGAACTGAGTGGGTGAAAACTTTAGTTTTTATTAAGTGCATGCTGAGATAAAATATCCTTGGGTTTCATTTGCTCTGTGACAGAATAAAATGTCCTGTTTCTCACATTGCATGCTGTGAAGCAAGTGCGAAACAGAAGGAGCCCAGAACAGTGCATGTGTGTGTGTGTGTGTGTGTGTGTGTGTGTGTGTGTGTGTGTGTGTGTGTGTGTGTGTGTGTGAGTGTGGTGGCTGTTTGTGTGTCTCCAGGTTAAAAGGGAGAAAGCAGAGCAGCTGCTACATATGACAATAAAAGACAATTTTATGTGTGTGTGTGTGTGTGTGTGTGTGTGTGTGTGTGTGTGTGTGTGTGTGTGTGGTTGTTGGATGGTTGCCACGTACTGTACAGTAGCTTGAACTGATCTCCCAGTGAGGTTACACTGACACGCAAACCACAGACTGCACCATACGCCATATGTTTATTTACACCTCAGCGTTGCTGAGTTATTGATTCTCATGGTCAGAGTATCTTCCAGATCAGCATAGTGTGGTCGCGATGTGCTTGTTCTAACATGGTATCATTTCTATGGTAATAACTGTAGAAGTCTTCCAAGTCAGCAGGTTGTAATTTAATTTAAAACATCTGGACAGATGATCATACAGTTATTTCTAGTTTATTACAACCATTGTGTTTTTTTTTTTTACCTTGTGAAAAGACCATCCTGTTTTATTGACTTTACACACTCCAAAATTTGATTGATTGCGTTTATCTTTGATGCACAATGTGTGTAAAAATAACTCGTCATGCTCCTAGGACCACTCTTTCATAAACAGAGTCCTAGAATATGGCCGCGCCACCAGGGAAGAAGACTGTACATAGATGTGATACCCTGGTTATTCAGTACATTCAGGTCATCAGCTGACTTCATTTTATTGCCACATAAAGTTGCTGAGCCTAGACCTGAGCAACTGAAGCAACTCCCGATTATAACACTGTCAGAGGCTTGTACTGTACAGTGGGCGCTTTGCATGATGAGTGCATCTCTTCCTGCCCTTCCCTTCTTACCCTGATGAGGTTTTCTTATGGCCATGACATCTGTTTAGTCCGAATCCTGTGAGGTTTCATGACATTGTGTGTGTGTGTGTGTGTGTGTGTGTGTGTGTGTGTGTGTGTGTGTGTGTGTGTGTGTGTGTGTGTGTGGAACTTCCTCAGCTGTTGGAGGTGTCAGACAACATTTCACCTTCTGTACTGGAGTCGAAGTGCGTCATGTCCATGTCACATGACATGACAGACACTCATTCACACTAAGCATAGCTAATTGAGGCGGCACGGTTGCTTAGTGGTTAGCACTGTCGTCTTGCACCTCTTAGAAACCCTGTGTTCATGGAATTTGCATGTTCTCCCCATACTTGGTGGGTTTCAACTGGGTACTCCAGTTACCTCTCACAGTCACATGCAGGTTACTCCAATTGGTGTTCCCAAATTGTCCATAGTGTGTGAATGACAATTGGAGGTGAAGGTGGCAACCCAACCCCTTAGGTAACTGCCACAGAAATGATGGATATATCTCTAATGTGGGAAGTATCCATCATCTGAAAAGGGTGAGAACCATAAGGAAACCCAAACTGACACTGTGAAAACATACAGTATGAAACTCCACAGACTGAAACCTGAACAGCTGTGAAGGAGCAACACTAAATGTTAGCCCATTTTTACGCCATTTATATTTACAGTGTGTTTGTTTACAGGAAACAGGTTTGCGCTAATTTAAGAGCCTCATCTATATAAATAAAAGAAAGATTTTTTTCTGTACATTGGCCAGAACTCGTTCCTTCTGTGACATCTTTAAGTTTTATACATTGGAGAATGAGAAACCATGTCTGTATGTCTGTCTGTATGTCTTTCCAGACAGAATCTGTCACAGCATCACACAAAACTGGCTGGATAAAATTTAATGAAACTTTGCCAGTCCTTCGGTATTTACCTGACGTTAAACCTGCGCCATGAATGAAATCAAGATGTTGAGTAGAAGTGAAGCTATGAACAGTTACGTGCCAGATTATGTCACAGCATCATGCAAAACTGGCAGGACAGGCTTTAATGAAAGTTTAACCTGCACCATAAGTAAAGTCAAAATGTTGAGTAAAAGCGATGTTATGATGCTATGAATTTATGTGATTGATTTAATAATCTATTTTAAAATAATCTATTGCTTGCTCAATGTAAATTTTTTTTACTACGATTAGTTCATATTTTCACAGCTGAAATTACAGCGCTGAAGGGGTATAATCAATTTTAATATGTCAGAGACGTTTTAAGACAAAACTTAATCCTTATCCGATCAACTTTTTCTGTTTCTCATCTGTGATTCACTCTCTGATTACCGAACAGGGAGTGTAATTGGCTGACAACGGAAGAAGTACAACTTGGCGTAAACAAGGTGTAAACAGATATTTTTAATAAACTCTTTTCCCCATTGATTGTAATAAGATAACAATGCAGGGAACAAAGTCAATTTTGTTCAATTACTTATAATTTAGCCACCAATCCAGAGGAAACAAATACCATCCAATGTTGTCACAACAAACACAATGTGGTGAAATTACAGTAAAAATAAATAAATAAAGGGATTCATCTTTGTTGCTGGTAGTATGTACGTGGGCTTCAACCTGAAACAATAATATCACTGATTACATTAAAGCTGATCAGATTATTTTCAGCTTTAACCTATTGACTATTTCTACAAACTCTTCAACGGCACTTCAGCTAGTGATCATATTAACACGCGTTTCAACGGGGTTTCGTAGCTCCACTTTAAGGTTTGGTAACGCAGAGATTGAGGGGACGCGTACGCGGCGCGTGCGAGCGCACGTGAGGGCGCGTGAGGGGTGTGCGCGCTGCGAGGGCGGGCGCGCTTATTCTCCCCTGTCCTCGCGCGTCTGTTCGGAATCAGTTCACCGCGTTCTTTTGCTTCGTGAAAAAGCACGCGCTCGCAACAGCAGCCACCTTGTACCGGTCCTCGTCTCCGGTAGGGGAGATGCGCGGAAAAACGGACCGGTTAAAAAAACAAATATAAAAATAAATAAATAAATATATATATAAGTACAGACAGGGGGATGTGTTTTCTGTTGTACACGGTGTTCCGGGTAATAACATTTCAGCGAGAACATAAACCGGCGCGCGGGGAGAGACGGCGTTCAGAAGAAGGCGCGCGCTCCAGCCGCGAGCTTAACGGAAATATTAACGGCGAAGGGAGAAGAAGTGATCCGGTCAGCGTCGCAACCATCACACCGGACAGTCTGCCGATGAAGGAAGGCAAAAGCATCTCGGATTGGGCATTAAAGAAGTAAGTAGCTAGTGGTGTTTCTTTATTATTATTATTATTATTATTATTATTAGGGTGCATGCATTATATAACCAAAGTGCACATATGTATAGATTTCAAATATATTTTCTTTAACTATAAAATAACGTTTTACTTTGTATCACTGTTAAATTATTAAATAGTGATTAAATTGTTCATTGTTTAATAGCAAACTATTTAACTATTATTAATTATGAATTATGAAACATTATTATAATTTTATTTTATTATTAATAATTTTGATTAAATTGTTCACTATTAAATACTGTTTCACTTTGTGTCACTATAGTCAGTCATTCCTTTAACACTAATGCACTAATGAATTCCATCTAAAAGTCAAAAGCAAGACTTTTTTTTACACAGAGGAGTCAAACTGTAGGCTGTATGGGAATTAATGATTACATGTTTCAATGGCAAATTGCATGCTGTCGCCAGGGAGAGAGAAAGAGAGAGAGAGAGAGAGAGAGAGAGAGAGAGAGAGAGAGAGATGTTGCATATTCCTTATGGGAATTTCTCAGAACCCAGAACCATTATTCATGGGTTCCTGAGTGTTCTCCAATTTGAGCTTAAAACAAACCTTTTTAAGAAGCTGTGACTAAATGAAAAAAGTGCATCCGTGTTCTGTATCTCATAGTTTCCCAGATTAGGGTTCTTCACCCTGTGTGAGGTTTAAAAATAGTGCCCATGAGAGGAATGTATAATCTCTTTTATTGTTTAATTATAAGGAGTCCTGGGAGTCACATTTAAATGAAGAGTTTACACAAGTTTAGCAATAAACAAGGACCCCCCCTGTTGAGTCCTGCAAACAGTGCATCATGGGATTTGCACATTAGAATTACAAAATAGCAATGCTCTCCAGCATTGAAGTCTCACTGAACTCTGAATACTGGCTTCTCCATGCACTGCAAATGGACACAATCTTCAAAATGTGACAATGTAGTTTCTACATGCTGCATATTAGACATTTTATAAAGACTGATGCATCCTGTGTGAGTCAGAGTTACTGTCCGGAAACCTTATGAAGGCATATTTATTGGTTGATTTAACAAGGAGCGTTCAAGTCAAAACGGTACTTTCGATTATGCAGAATAACAGAACACAATTATGAGAGTAAAAGCTACTTTTATTTCTCTATATAACACCCTGCCACACTAATGCACTTATCCCACTGTTTCATCATGGTTGATGAACCAGAGCCATGATAAGACCTTCTGCCTTACGTATGAAACGCTGGCCTCCCAGGAACTGCATTAATGTCCCAAACATGTGGAAATGACTTGTTGGAGCGAGGTCAGAGCTGTACGGGGGATGTGGCGGCAACTCCCAGCTGAGTTCCTGTAATGTGAAAGTGGTATTGGTGAATGATTGTGTGTACATTTCCCACAGATAGATGTGTCTCTTCTGTAAGGTGACGACAAGTTATTAGTCAATTTTCATAGATCAAGCATTTCCCCTTACCGAATGTTTATAGAAACAACTGCAGTGGGCTCCGAGTTAACTCAGCCACGATCGTGATTCAAAGACATACGGCCTACTTTAAAACGTTTGGACCATTCAAATGTTTTACGACTAAGAGCCTCATCAATAAAGTGTGCTTGAAGTCTTTGGTGCAACAAAAAACAATTAGTTTAAAAACATTGGAAATTTTAATGGGATTACATACTTTGTTATTATAGTAACTGCTTTTTTAATTATATAAATTGTTGAAATGTAATTCTTCAAGTTAAACCACAAACACCATTTACAAATGTTAAAAATTGCGACATTACAATTCAAGTCAAGTAGACCTTGTTTGTCTCCTCAGCCATATACAGTGTGGTACACAGTGGGAGTAAAATAACATCATTTTTTGGATCATATGATGTGCGATTATAGGCACATTCAGAAATCAGACATGCACAAACACATTGGGGAGACCTAACAGTATGTAAACAGTGTGGATCTGTGTAAATTGGCAGAAAAGGTAAACAGAATGAAACTGTACAAACTGTTAGTATCTATCCTAGTATCAACCAACCCTGGTACTGTATATGTGTGTTTTGTCTACCAAACATTAAGAGAAAGCTTGTTGTTCACTCTATGTCATTGTTGCTGCTGATGAGCCCAACTTTGGTGTCGCTGGCAAACTTGATGATGTAGTTCATACTGGAGCTGGAAGTGCATGT
Organism: Clarias macrocephalus; assembly: GCA_011419295.1. Taxonomy (NCBI): domain Eukaryota; kingdom Metazoa; phylum Chordata; class Actinopteri; order Siluriformes; family Clariidae; genus Clarias; species Clarias macrocephalus. The sequence goes on along the minus strand of JAAGKR010001523.1, from coordinate 76,941 downwards.
CTGGGTCAGCAGCATCAATAGAAGCAAGTTCAGCATACACCCCAGTGCTGTGCATGATGGTGTTTCCAATCTTGATTGTTTGGGGTCTCTCTGGGTCTTTAGTCCAGAGGCCAGTTACAGATGAAATGCCCCATCTGGCCAAAGTTTCCATTTATTTGCTGGCTGATGATAGTGTTTGTTTAACTCACAAACAAACTAATATCTATGCAGAACATTTTCATGTTCATGTCGTGTTGATCTGTGTGGGTCAGAGCCAGGTGGAGTGCACGCAAGATTGCATCGTCTGCAAATCTATCTTGTTGGGTGTGGTGAGAGTGGGGGAGTGAAATGTTGACTCTTGATTTGGTTAAGGAACAGCTGCTCAAAGCTCTTGACGATGATTAGTGTGAGTGCTACTGGGTGGTAGTTATTGAGGTCTGACACTGCAGCCTTCTTCAGAACTCGAATAAATGTGGTGGCCTTGAAGCACTGTGGGACAACAGCTTGGATCAGGGAGGTGTTGGAAATGTCCATTAGGAAATGAGCCAGCTGGACTTTTGCAAACTCGCCCCTGAGGAGTGTCTCTCTCTCACACTGGCAGGGGACAGAGAGCATCTTGTCTTCTCGTGGGGGAGGAGGAGGGTCCTTTCTAGATTGGGCTTGTCGGCCTCTAACATGCCATAAATGGATTTGAGTGCTGATGGCAGAGTGTCATGGGATACTGTATTCAATGCTAGTCTGGATGCCCTTCCACAGGCACCATGAACATGTTGACACATGTGGTGATTTCATCCGTCCCGTCAAGTGGTCCATGTCAAGTGGGCTTTTGTTGTCACTTCACATGGTCCAGGACCAAGGTGCTACATACAACATAAATAAACACCATAAATTAACAAAACTAACTAAGAACTATGCAAAAAGTCATATAGATATCTCATTTGGAGATATATGCAGTCATTGAGGCAGTGTAGTCAATCAGAACCGTTGGTCACCACCATTCTGAAGATGGTCCAGCCTGTGCAGTTAAACCAGTCCTGTAGCTCCACGGCTCAGGATTGTTTTAGGATTTGCCCTCAGTGGTTTCTATAAAGGTTTGGATAATGGGGATAGCATTACCGTGTTGTGGCCAGAGAGTTCTAGATTTGCAAAAGGAGGAGATTTTTATTGTTGTAAACAAGTCTAGTGGAAACCCACCATGTTGGGCAAGTTTTTATGATTTGATTGATTAAAGTCACTGGCAAAGATTAAATTAAATCCCGCAGAGTGAAGGGCTCACAGTTTGCTGACGATTGATACAGTTATTGCAGTGCCTCCTTAGTATGAGTGTTGTTGTGGTATATACTGTACACAGTCACAATAATACTAATAATAATAATGATTGTTTACATTCTACATTTAATTGGCATGTATTTTACCAGCAAAAGAAGATTAAAGGTTAAAGATTATATTGGTGTTCGCATGACATTCGGCAAGGATAAACATACGAAATGTCTCTGTTCACGTAAATATCAGTTAGCTGAATGTTGTTGTTGTTGTTTTTTATGTCTCGCTGTTCACATCTCTGTGGTCTGATCTGGTCAATTTTATTGTCCTGGGAGTGAACATTTGCCAGTAAGATTGATGGGATGGATGGTTTGAATGGGTTAGCTTTCAGCCTGGTCTGTATGCCTCTTTGCTTACCCAGCATCTGTTTTTCCTCTTGCACTCTTTGCCAGGGTGACCATATCAGAACCTAGCTTTCAAAGCAAGTCAAGGTCACAGAGCTCATTTGTTAAATGAATGGAATGGGGTCGTTGTTGCTTGGACATCCTTTCTTCAATAAACTGTAAAGTGCCTCATGTTTGTGCCTTTTTTAATGCATATTTTATTATTTTAATGTCCAGAAACTGACAAAATATGGCAATAAATCTGCAATTTTTTTTTAATGTAAGAATAAAACATCTGGTTTTTAATTTAATTCATAGATATAGACTCAAAATCATGTCAGGTTAAATGTATGTTTAGTAAATTATCTAAATTAGTAATTTATCAACTAAAATGATATTACTTCAATTGTTTAAGTGAGCTAGGTAGTTAAGCCTTGGTTTAGGTGAATTATTTAGCTAGTTTAGCAGTGAATTAGCTAATTAGTTATTTTGTTGTTTCTAATTTAAATATAAATGTGTTTTGCAAGCTAAATTCTCAAAGGATTTTCCTGATGCTTGATTGCTTAGCGAACTAGCTTTCATGTAAAGGTTCTTATGATAATAACTGACATGGTTTGAACTTAGGTAGTTTTTCTCTTTCACTCAAGTACTTTTTTGCTTCCATATTCCAAAATTCCAAGTTTAAGAACTTTTAATGCATTAACCATATATTTATTTTCGTATTTCAATAATTTTAATTTTATAATCTCATTGTTAGTTCCATGCTCAATTATTACCATTTATTTCAGACTGTTTATGGGATTCGTCCTATGCAGTATTAACCAATCAGGAATGCAAATTTTACAGGACATAAAATTTGATTAAATTAGCTACATAGGTTATCTTGGAATCACTGTACAGTTCTAGATAAAGTCCTTTTCAAGAACAACATACTGAGTAAGAGCATTCTTTGCACTTTTGTTCATGCCTAGTCCTTGTGCCATGTTGTAAGTTTAAGATGTTTCATCAGGTTACATTTTTATTGTGGTCTGTTTTGCTTAATTTGTCATCATTATTTGCAAAATAAGTCCAGATCATTTAATTTTATCTGTTCGTAAGCAAAACACAGAAATCCACTTTCATCATTAATATGAAATATGAATATTGTCATTGCTATTGGTATAGACTTGCACAGAATATATAAAGTTATTAACTGAGCAAATATGTTAAGAAACAGGAGTTTGGTCATTCAAGGACTCATTTACTACAGCATCTACAGTAAAGTAAAAATGGCACAAGCAAAAAAACTGACAAGATTATCAGACTGTTTTTTTTTCCTCCAAGTAACATTTGCAAGAAATTTAAAATTAATGACTCGCGTTATTGATATACACACAAGCCACAGTGCCCTTTTTTTCTGCAATATAAAAGCTGCAGTATAAAAGTAATTACATTATAATAATTATATTCACTTGGCAGCCTCTGCTTTTTAAACATCCTAATGTCCCTGTAAAAGTATGTTCTGAAATACTCCTGGCTTTACCCCTCGCACAGTCTCAGAGGATCACAGCACTGCAGTGCATTTAATACCAACTCAGCTCGGTATGTCTCTGTAGGGCTCACATTGACCTAAATGACCTAATCTGTGCTGTAAAATGTCAAATTGACTGAGCAGGTTCTTTCTTAGAACAGTGCAATAAACCATAAACCACACACAACCTGTTTCTGGCAACATTACCAAACAAAGACTTTAAAAGTTATAACAGCAACCAATTTGTGCACCATTTAAAACAACTATAAAGTCTCATTAATTAATAATTTACTAATAAATTTCCAATACAGCATCTCCATTCCTTTGCTTTAGTCCTTAGTTTACACTGAAGTGAACACTAATAATCACAGCTTTGAGTAAGCCGTTGCTGAAATTCTATCTGATTGATTCATCTCTTTGTTTATTGCTTTCTTTCCAACTCAGTGGCTGCTCCTGATCTTCTGGACCCCAAAGCTGCTGCTCACAACTCCAAGCCCCGTCTGTCTTTCTCCGCCAAGCCGGTGGTGTTGAATTCTCAGGATGACTTTGAGCCACGCGTCAGCGTCATGCGCTGGAAAACCGTGCTCACCGTCTTCCTGCTGGTCGTCCTCTACCTTATCATGGGAGCCACGGTGTTCAAGGCCCTGGAGCAACCGCACGAGAACTCGCAGAAACTCGCCATCCTCAATCAGAAGCTTCAGTTTCTCATTGATCACCCTTGCGTCAACTCTACCGAGCTGGAGGAGTTAGTGAAGGTGAGGCAAGAAACTCACCCGCTTACATGCTGTATTTCTCACAATAACAGGGAATGAAACATTCACAGTCTTGCTCTCGCTCTCTCTCTCTCTCTCTCTCTCTCTCTCAAACACACACAGATATATAGCCTTCCCATGGTGTACTCATGCTGGTTTATATTTCTACCTCATGAACTGAAGACTAGAGTGAAAGTGCTAGAGGAAGCAAAAGTGTTCAAACCCTAAGATTGAATTCAGCACCACGGACAGCCACCAGACAGGCTGGCTTTTGCACTTGCTCTATATTTCAGGCATGGTATTGAAGTTTCAAGAGTGAAAAGTGAATTTCAATTAAAATTCTACAGCTAGGTCGACTGGATTTATGTCTGCTCCTGCATGACTTCTTCCATTGGCTTCTTCCTCCAGTTGCATGATTATATGAATAAGATTGTCTGTCTCTCACATTTATATTAGGATTAAAGTGTTCCAATACCAAAGTGGCTCCAGTTAAAATACAGTGTTGTCTGGAACAGGAACACACTGTCTTGTCTTGTCCTTCTCATTTTTTTCATTTCCCTGGGTTTGCCTCTGTTTTCCTGACCCATGCCTACTTTGGACTATTCTTTGGATTTTCTTTGATGGTTTGGATTCTGTTTGAATTTGTATTTTTTCCCATTGTGAATTAGTTTTGTTAATAGATTGTGTGTATGATTGATGATGTCCAATACAAAGTGTTTTTCCGCTTCACCCCCAGTGCTCCAAACATAGTCTCCAGTCTCCACCATGTCCATCAGCCATCAGCTCTGTTTATTTTTCTATAAGAGTGCTAACCCCGAGCCTTTATCCATCATGGGCTGCCAGTCCATTTATAAATAGAGATACATTTTTGACCATTGCCTTAAGCTCTGTCATAGGCCATTATCGACTCCTTGTGCCTCCTTTACTCCCTTGAGCGTTTTCCTCCTCACTCTTAGGTCACAAGTGTCCAAAATGACCTCTCCTATGATTTAACCTTGGTGCCTCAAAGATGTCTGATTGTGCAAGAAATACCATGCTTGCAGCTTCCAGAGTTTTGTATAAGCTTTCACCAAATCAATTTCCAAGATGTTTTGGGGGGGAAAAAAGAACCACACAAAACCATTAATGAATGCCTCATTGAGCACTGAAATGAGACAAACATGAAAAGAGTAAGCAGCAAATCTCTCATCCTCTGAACGCTTTATTTTGACTTCCTCCCGAGCCAGGCTTTTCAGCACCACACTGTGACACAAAAGGAAACTAAAAGGGCATGGTTAGCAGGGGACAACAGTGAGCAGTGACTCACTTCGCCGACTGTCATACTCTGTTCCTCTACAACACAGTCGATAGGTTACACGCCAGGATCACCTCATTTAACTTTTTCGCATCGTGCAGGATCCAGTTAGGCTGCAGATTCAGATGTGCCTGTGAATAGACAGGTGTCAGAAAAGGCTAATCTTTTTGAATTAAGGATTAAGGTTAGACTCAGCTTACTCAGGATTTTCTTCAAAGGAGGAATATAACCTAATCTCAGGCATATGAATAAATGAATCAGGAGGTATTACAGCTAAGATGCCCCTATGATGAGTGCAAAAGAGTTTAGTAATATAATTAACGTTAGTATCAATTTTATACAACAACGTCTACTCACCCCTGACGACCACAGACTGTTCATGAAAGCCGACCATTTCAACAATGTATTTTGGACTAAACCAACAGCCTTTTTTTGTCTTTAACATCTACAACATTCTAATTTCAGTGAACGATGCAGCCTTGGATTCCTGTTCTCGGCTCAAACTAATGTTTTTTTTCCAAAATCTTTCTGAAAGTTTCCTGCTTCCCATGGTGTAAAGGATTTATTTATTTATTTACTTATTTATTTATTCTGCAGATTTCTGCAGACTTTATTCCAGCTTACCCATTATTCTTTAAGTTTCTTGTTTGTGCTTTCAGAGCTGCGGCAGATGTAGCACACACTTGGCGACACTGATATGCTGATTCGGAGCAAATTCATAATTCATTTCAGCTAAAACTTTTTGTTGTTCAGTTTGCTAGTATTTGTCTCCCTAACGTATAGGTACAGATTCAGTTCCAGTCGGGGCCAGGCTTTAGTGAAAGATCGTCACAGGAACCCTCTGATGATTTATTAACTATCTCAAATCCAATACTCACATACTGTTTATAGGCACAAATGTACATACAATATGTAAAGTGTTACTAAAGGTAAACATGCTCAAAATTCCATCATTTGATCTGGGAAAACATTTCCAAATAATATCACTTACCACAAATTTTACTTATATAGCACTTTTATAAAAAACTAAAATAAAATAAAAAAGTGACATATGGTCTTGAAATCCCACGTGAGTCGTGCCTATGAGTATGTCATCTTTTCTGTGGTACTGCTCCTTTTTAAGACAAATGGCTATGCTGTTTTTGCTCAGTGGGAGTAATTAACTATAGAAGGAATGGTGGAGGAAGTGCAAGCCCTGCGGCATTGGAACAGTCTCCTTCCTCCAGTACTGAGAGAGAGAGAGAGAGAGAGAGAGAGAGCATTTCCTAATCTTCATTGTCTTCAGCTTGGCTAATTAAGTGCATAGCCTTGGGGATAGTGAAAGAAAGAAAGAAAGAATCAGAATGCAAATTTTTTTTTAACATCTAGCAGAGATCAGCGTCATATCTCACTGAATGTTACATATTTTGTTATGAAATAAATGTGCGAAAAATGATTAGAATCAGAACCATATCAAACAAAGCGACTAATTTAAAGATAAAATAGTACAGCAAGACTAAAGTAGAATGAAATTCTGATGTAAAACAAAACACTTAAAAAAAAACACTTATGTTAGCATCATGTGGATTTTACATTGTAAAATTGACATTCTACAAACATCATCAAAAGAACAATGATTACGCCAAATCCACTTTTTAGTCATGCTTAGACTTTCAGATGGGTCTTCCATGTGGGTGTCCGAACAAGACAAGACAATGTTGTTTGCATAGATTTTCCTCCTGATTTGATGCCCTTCTCAGACTTCTTGTTCTCTGAGGAGTGGCTCACTTACACAGACACTGACCTTGTACATTTGGAAAAGGAGTAAAATAAAGGAGGTTTGAGATATAAAAATAATATACATTATAAGAGGGTTATTTCAGCTGGAGCATCAATCAGGAAATGCAGAGGTGCTGCTTATCAACAGGCAGGGCAGGCAACTGCTTGGAGCTCCAGGACAGTAGGGGACCCTGAGGGCTGACAAACTTTTTTAAGTTATTATTTATGATTATGATTATGGTTATGGTGCTGAATGCTGCTTGGAGAGGCCCACTGCAATTTTTTCTGCCTAGGGACCCAACAATAGAATTGCCTCTGAGGAGAAAGGTGTATGGAGGAGTAAAGGAACCCCAAGAACACTGTACCAACTGTTAAGCACTGTGGTGGAAGCATCATGTTTCAGGGCTGCCAGTGGAATTGGTGGTTTGCACAAAGTGGATGGAATAAGCAATAAGGAAGACTGCCTCAGAGGATCCTCAAATCATCAGCTAGATCGTTAGAACTTTGCAAAATGTAATGCTCGGGAAAAGACAGTTATTTCCGAGATACATCAAAGCTGGTTGTGGAAGAGGTAAACTAGGCCTATTTTTAACTTTTGGAGCCTTAACTCTTGAACATTTCAGACTCTTCATAAAAGTCAAATCTGTGCCAGGAATTCATCGAACAGGACCAATTTTTGCTAAAAGTGTGATCAAATATCCAACCAGAATTCTGCCAGAAGCTTAATGATGGCTACCAAAAGCATCTGATGAAGGTGAAACCAAATATTAAGCAGTGAGATTATACAGCAATGCAAGTAGATCATACTGTATATCATCCTAGCAAAATGCGTTCCATTTTAGTTTCCATTTTTCTTTTGTTTATTATTTCTAAACTTTCGAACCTATGCTTGGTCAACGCTCATATATTTTTCATGCTTGCAAAGATCCCTGGAAGCAAAGTGAAATTGAGAATGAAAGAGAGAAAAGGGAAAATGTGGACGCGGCATCCTGATGAAAAATTAAGGGACCATGGAGGCAAGTGCATACTTTGAAATGCGGATATTGTGCCAGTAACAGATGAACGTAGTCATGCGGAGAAAATCAACACTGCTCTCTTTCTCTCTCTAATGCTTTCTCTCACCTTTCTTTCAGTCTCATTTAGAATGCTGGAAGAGTCGATCATGGCCTGGCTTTAACTCTGCTCTTGATTGTACAGTACAGTATGTGTCTGTGTATTCATGTTAACGGTTTATTTTTTTAAGCAAAAGTGATTAAACATTATGTGAACATTAAAACTAAAATTAATCGAACCGTGTGTGTTAAACAATCAATCAAATAATTATCAATCAATCAATCAATCAATCAATCAATCAATCAATCAATCAAATACTGTAAATGAAAGAATACAAATGTCTGAAAGATTGCTTGAACCTTTTATGTTAAACAGTGGCCAGGGAAAATTGTTTTATTTAATTGGCTGGTAGGTGTGTGAAAATCACTCAGAAATTCTGGATTGTAACCATGACAACAAGCAAAGAAAGCAAGAAATTAGCCACACAAAATAACAGTGTGGTATTTTCATCACATTATTTTGACATGAGGAAATACCAGGCTTGGTGGAGAGAACCATTGTGTCGCTTTGCCCATTACATTATGTTAACTGTGATTATGGAATATATTTTATTGCATTGTTTCCCCCATTCATTAAACGTGGTAAAAGTTCTCGCCGTGTACACTGATAAGAAATTATGAGAAAACGAACCGTTCTCATAAAGTGTCTCATAAAGCTATGTGATGTTATAGTAAGTAATTAAAAGAGCGAGAGAGCACAAGAACGATGGAGAGAGTCTCATATACAACACTGGAGTCATATATAATAAAGCAAAAGACGGAAACGCGCAACACAACACAAGTACACTGAGTTATGAATGAACAGCTGTTCATGGGAAAACGAAGCAGGTTGGATACTGATTAGTCTTCCATTGCAGCTGTGAAACAGTATAAGATGTGTGTACAGTATGTGCTGTGCTGGCGGTGTGGGTGAGTAATATAATGGTCGCTGGGTGTAATTTTCTGATAATGTGCTACCATGACAGCATAAACCTCAGTTAAATATATGTATGTTGTAGGTGAGCTGTCAGACTGAGCAAGCAGGGAGAAAATGGCTGTTGAAGTTGATCATTAAGGTTCACGGAACTGGCAGGAAGTGTACAGCCTTTTGTGTATACCAGTTTAACTCGGCTCTTATTGCTCTTATCGTCTATGTTTTAAATCAGTGCAGATTTAAAACATACTGTACGACCGGACTGTCAATAGATTTTGGAGGGGTGAAACTAGAGGAGCTAGAGGTGCAACCATTGGAACAGATGAATTATGCTCAAAAGTGGCCCAATTGACCCACTCTGAAGAACAGTTACCGCATTTGTAAACCATCAAAGGTCCCATATTATATTGTATTTCTTTGAAATAACCATCTCATAATCTCAAACTTCCTTTATTTCACTCCTTTTCCAAATTTGCAATGTCACTGTCTATGTAAATGAGCTACTGCTAAGCCACGCCCCAGAAAACAACAGAGCTGGGAAGGGGGTCTTCTTATATAAGGTCACATTATGAGGAACGTCTAATCTATGCAAACAACATGTTTCTTGTTTGTACACACACATGGGAGACACCATCTGAATGTCTAAACATGACTAAAAAGTGGATTTGGCATATATTGATAACGGTTGTAGTTATTCTCCAGATCATTCCTATAATGTACAGTATCTTCTCCTGTTTTCTGATTGCAGCAAGTGATGTCGGCCATCCGCGCAGGTGTGAACCCTTCTGGAAATTCGTCGAACGTGACAAGTTTATGGGACCTGAGCAGCTCCTTTTTCTTTGCCGGGACTGTTATCACTACCATAGGTAATTGACACACACGAATCTGAGGGAAGACATTGGATCCCTGTACAGGACACAATTAACCTATATAAATCAAATAAATGTTTTGTCCGTACTCACTTTTTCAATGCTATCTTTACATTCTGTATGTCAGTCTGTCTGTTTGTCTGTATGTCTGTCCAGTCAATTTTCTCACAGCATCACGCAAAACTGGCTGGACAGAATGTACTGAGAATGTTTAGTGTAAGAGACATTATGAGCAGTTTTGTGCCAGATTAATTACTTTTTTGGTCAGATATACTGTAGCACTTTTTCCCTCAAGGTGGGCGTGGCTAAACGCGTCACTCAATAGAGCCAATCAACATGCCATAGTTTACAGACTATGCGTGAGACACAGAAACGATAATGCACCTAAAGGCGCCCAAATTAGAAACAAATCAGAGACATAGCATGGATTACTCCGAGTACACTATGAAAACTGAACCTTCAAAGATGTATGGACAGATCAACGTATGTTTATTCTTCCTTCGGGAAGTTTAAAACCAGTTCAAACCGAATGTTGAGTAAAAGTGATGTTATGAACAGGTATGTGCCAGTGTATTTGGCTGACAACAAAAGAAGTACAACAGGGTGCCAGATACTCAACCTTACAATTTTGACAGAGAGTTCTGTAGTAAAAATGAAAAGACAGAATATTTAAGTATTTAAGAAAGTCAGACAGGACAGAACTAGCCACAGCACTTGGCAAAAATGTTTAATTGTGAATTAAACCGCAACCTTTAATTATTAAAAGTGTGTTTTTGGAGCATGCTACGTTTACAGCTGGCTGAGTTGCTTTTATCAGATACATTATCAGAGTGTGAATGATAATGACAGAAAAAAAAAACAGAAACCAGAAAGCATCCATTTGTTTAATGACAGTTAAATAATCCCCTGATAGTCCTGTCAGTCAGTGCCCCAACAGTGAGACGGCTCCAAACACAAGACGGATGGATTCTGTCTGAGTGGGTGAGAGAGCATGAGAAATATTTGCATATGCCAAAAACAGCTGTACTGAAACAGTTTTTTTTTTTTAACCCTGTTTTATCCCTCCAAAATTGTAATCTCGATTGTGTTGTTCATTGAGACGATGAGTGTTGCGTGAGCTAGGTTTAATCAGACGTGAGACTTCTTCTTACTTCTGCTTCAGATGGATCTTAGAGAGAAAGACGTGGTAATTGCAATCACCCGATTGGTACACAGACGAGAAGTGCGTGCTCGAGTTAAGTGGTGGAGAAGTGAATTGAGGGCGTGCTGATTGGTGCAGGCGAGGGTGAAAGGGAAACGGTAATTGCAAGCAAGGCATCTTGAGGTCAAGGAGATCTGCTCCAAGGTACTAAGCAGAGCGAGACACAGATGGCGAGATCTGATGGATCTCAAGATTATGGAGATCATATCTCATGATAAACACATGCACATTATACTGTATATGCACACACGATATTTTAAACTCTATTCGAATATTTGTAAAGCTTTATCTCGCTATTCATTGATCAGGAAGAGACTTTAGTGGAAGGGTTCTTCTGAAGGACAGTAGAGCTGAAGTACAGAACTATAATAGCGTCCCTTCATTCAATGCCTATTCTCAGCTCTCCAAGCTGAAAAAAGCCTCTCCTCGTCTCTCCCGGGCTATTATTCCTGACATCTCACCCATGCACTTCTTTCGACTCCTCGCTCCATCTCGCATTTTATTTGATCCGGCTTTCATTTCTGCTCCATTAGCCTGATCATTTTTTCCCATGTCATCTTTTCAAATTTTCTCATATGTCTTGTGTTTTTTAGACTTTGTCAGACTTTACTCACCCACTTAGCGCTGCTTTGTCTTTATCTACAGTACTGCCATTCATCCTCTTTAAATATATAGATCCCATGTCTCTCCTATTTTCATTTTCTCTGAATGACAGGCAATCAGACTCGTATCAACAGAAACATTATACTGCATTAACAGAAACATCAGAAGCTGCAATTAAGTTCTTTTAGCTCTCTGTGAAATGTATAGAGACATAAAAAAGGTGGACAATGAGTCAATGTTTGGAGAGTTTTCAAAATTAATTTCAGTAGATGTGTCAATATTTGCTTAGGTAAAGTTCCAGGTTTTCTCTTTAGATTTCTGATAAGTAGACACTGGTGATGACGTCAGACCATGTTGGTCTTCCTTTGCTTGGCAGCAGTGATGAAAAGGCATCTCTGTGTGGAAATACAGCCCGGTCCATAAATTTTGGAACAAACGTTGCTGTTTTTGGTCTCTGTACACCACCACATCAAACTTGAAATGAAAGTCAAGAAACAAAAAGTTTTTTGTTTGACAAAAGTTTTTATACACACATTTTTGAGGACTCATAAATAATGGGACACATGGCTGACATTACTTCTTGACTAATCAAGCAGATAAAAGGCCTGGAGGTGACTTTGAGTGTTGCATTTGCATTTGGTTGCTGTTCACTCATAAGATCCAAAGAGTTATCTATGCAACTGAAGGAGTCCATCAACAGACTGGGAAAAAAAAAAAAAAAAAACATGAGAGAGATTCATTAATACAAGATTTTGGAACATTTCTAAAAAGCAGTTGTTGAATGGTAAACTCAGCAACAGCGAATGGAAAACTCAACTGGAAATCCTGTTCGTGATGAAGATCTCTTTCACAACATCTAGTCTAGAACACTCATTGTCAAAGTGTAGAGTCTATAGAGACGACTTTATGAAACAGACACTTCACAACAAGGTGCAAACCACCAGTAATGCTCAACAACAGAAAGGCCAGATTGGATGTTCCCAGATTCTGGTATTAAACCAAAATGAACTTGTACCAGGATGATTGAAAAAGTACGGAGAAAGAAATGAACAGCTCATGAACCAAAGCATACATTGCATGGCTGCCAATCGAATGGGGTCACTGGGGTTTATTGAAGACCTGACTGCTGATAAAAGCACCAGGATGATTTCTGTACAGTATATAAGTGTATAATGCTATAGCCTCTGCTCAGACTCCAAATGCTGCAATACTGATATGATGCCACTTCATATAGCGGACGGATAATGACTCAAAAACATTCAGTGAAAGCTACCCAAGCCAAATAAATGACATATTTTTCACTTGCCAAATCGGTCACCTGCTCTCAACCCGATAGAGTACGTTTTTCAATTACTTAAGACAAGAATGAAGGCAGAAAGAGCCATAAACAAGCATCAAGGCAGCTGCTGTAAAAGCCTGGAAAAGCATCTTGAAGGAGGAAACAGCATTTGGTCTTGTCCATACTGTAGGTTCCAGACTTCAGACAGTCATTGCCCGCAAAGGTGTCTCATCTGAACATGCTTATGTTTATAATTAAGTTTATTCTTTTATGGCAGCACAGTGGCTTATTGGTTAGTGCTGTCGCCTTGAACTTTCAAGGTCCGGGTTCGATCCCACCTCTGGGTCATGAGGTTTGCGTTTTCTCCTTGTGCTTGGTGGATTTCCTTCAGGTACTGAGAGTGTGTTTATGTGTGTGTCCCCTGTGACGGATTGGCACCCTTTCCCTGCCTCGTCCCGTAAGTCTCCTGGGATAGGCTCCAGGCCCCCCGTGTGAAGTGTGAGTGTTTATGACACTTCGCTGACATATTGAGTGTTTCATTTCAGATTTAATGTGGTGGTGTATAGAGGCCATGTTTTTTTTATTTTTTTATTTTAGTTTTTGCAGTTTGCATTTTTGCAGCCTTTTTCAGCATCCTCTTTTTCCTCCAGGATTCGGGAATATTTCCCCTCATACAGAAGGAGGCAGGATATTCTGCATAGTGTACGCGCTGCTGGGAATCCCTCTGTTCGGCTTCCTGCTGGCGGGAGTGGGCGACCAGCTGGGGACCATATTTGGAAAGGGCATCGCTAAAGTGGAGAAGATGATCGTGGTGAGTCAACGATATAAAAAAGTGAGAGAAAATACAGTACAGGAGGGCATATTCGTTATATTCTTAGTTTAGCTGTTTAAAACCAGAAGACTAGATTGAATTTGTGTTTAAGAATTAAAAAAAAATGTGTAATGTAAAAATCATAAATACATGTAACTCATTGGGTGCACATTGTAATACAATGCCAGTTTTTGGTTGTTTTTTTCTTTTGTTAGACTCTTGGGTCAGGGCAAAAAAAAAATTCCTTTAAAGCACAGAGAGCACACCTCTAAAGATGTTTTATGGACGGCGTATTACTTTCCTCTCTCTGATGTTTGGAAACACTACTCCGGGGCTGAAATGTCGAGCCAGCTGCTTTTCAGCGGCGGCGGTTCATTTGTCCTAAGAGACGCTCGCACTTTCAGACACAATTCATGCTGTACTCACACTGAACGTCCTCACAGGACCATCGAGTACCATCGTGTTGACTTTATCACAGCTCTGCTTGTATGCAGCACGACCTGATCTTCTGAGACTTCTGCCTCGACATGTGCTCTGCCTGAACTGGTATCAGGGCAGATATTTTCAACTTATAAGATATTATATAACAACATTATATATATATATATATTGTTTGTTAAAGAAAACGAAACATATTCTCATTTGAATTACAGTATGTTATCAATTCTACAGTAACGTCTGTGTAATGTGCACAAGACGGCGAGACAAGTCTAAAATCTAAATATCCGTACACCCTAAAAACCACTGGGTTAAAAACAACCCAGTTTGATATATAGTACTGGTCTATTACAAAAAACAAACAAACTCCAATTTTTGCAAACCATACATATATGCAATAAACACCCAATTACATGTACAAATCATAGAAAAAATATTTATTTTTCAACAGCGACATCATTATGATACTATTACTGAGAAGCACTAATGCCTGAGAGCAGTGCTGGTCATCATCTCCCAACATCAGGATGCAGGGGTTCGGCCTCGACACTTCAGCCTGCTGGAGATATTCCACAATGTCGGTTCCAACCTGAGAAAGAAAGAAATTAAAGAAAGTAAAAGTTCATGGAAAAATCGAGAGGGTTGGCTAGTATGCACAATTGTAAGAAGATTAGTGTTTTGTAACACCTCAGCTTTTTATTGTCTCAAGCACTGAGATGAATAAAGTTCTAATGTTAATGTGGTTGCTAATGCTAACAACCTAGCTAAATGCTAGCGTCATGCTGGCACTACAGTTAACAGTTTAGATTTCATTCATCACTTCATCATCTTCATGCACCCTGCAAGTATTCTATGAAGAAAGCTAAAAAGCTCAGACATTTTTTTGAGTTTCTTTCATACACAGATGGGGTTGTTTGTTTTGGCTAGCTAGCAGCACCATTGGTCAGATAAACTAGCATGCTATAGCACAGACCAGGCTGAAAGTTTGAGTATAACATGGTAACAGTAATAAATGTTACATACAGTGAACAAATTCAATCATAGGTGAGTAAAAGTGTGTATACAGACCTTGTGTTTAAGCTGACACAGCCTCTGAATACACCGGTGAACTTCGGGGGGAGGGGCGGTCTTGTCTGTGATCTTAGCTGTCACTATAGCTAACCCAACTCCAACCCAGCTAGCTGGGTTAAAAAAAAGAAAGTACCTAATGCACTGTAAATAACCCAGAAAAATTACCCAACAGAGGCAACCCAGCGTTTGGGTAGTAAAAACAACCCAGCATTTTTTTTTTGTGTGTGTGTGTAAGGAACAGTTTGCTTAACGTTTTTGTAAGGAGCCCGAACGTTAAAAGATGATAAAGCCAAGCTGAAGTTCTTACTAGATGCATTATTTAGATCTTGGACTTTCTGACTCCCTAGAATATGATTATTTTATTTTATTTTTTAATCTTTAACAAGCTTCGACTTGTTTCAGAACTACACAAAAAAGTACCTGAGGCTCTTGCAAAGTAGAAAACACCCTGCAATATTAATGTCTAACAGGCACAGAAGAAATACACCAGTCGATTTAAAAAAAGGAAGATGAAAGAGGGATAAGATGAGTAGTAATCTGTGTATTTAGCAGCAATGGTCAGATATAAGTTTCATGGTCTGAGGAGCTTGAGCAGATCAGAGTTAGTGCGATACTCAATCACTTAATGACTTATTGGATAAATGTCAGATCCAAATAATCAGGACTGAACAACTTTATACCGTATATGCAGTAGGGTCTTTATTTACATCATTACATGTAGTGATATACATTAGCAAAACTGTACAGTATGTCTGTGCATAAACTTACCCAAGATAACGTACATACTGTAAGACCTATCCATCCATCTAGTTACTTTCATCTATTATATATTCTCATGTCAATCAATTATACATTATGCGCCAACCCTTCCTGTTTACCATATAATTATATGAATTATCCATCTATTATCCATCCATGCATGCATTCATTCATTCCTTCACCTATTCACCCATCTTTCCATTATAAACTGTGCCATACTTCTGTTTAAATCTCATAATCACATATTATTAATACACCACCCACCCCTTTCACTCTAAATTCATCAGTCTATCCATCCATTGATCCCACACTCCATCCATCTTTTCAAACGGGCATGCATCCATCCATCCATCTATCCAGCAATCCGTTAATGTTCATCCATTAATCGGTTTATGCATCATTTATTCATCTAGCCATTAATTTATGTCTATAAACTCTATACTGTACGATTCATCCACCCAATCTCTCCATCCATAAACTCACCTATCTATACAACCTTCAGTCATTGCCATGTGCCACCCATCTATATAAACCATCCATCCTTCCTTCCACCTGTCCATCCATAATTCATCTATATACAATATCTATCCATCCATACCTCCATTTAGATTTTACATTTCTCACTTTTACCTGAAACCAGTGTGAAATCGATACAGTCAGCTTCCTCATCTCTGCGTAACCAGCCATAACTCAGTTCACTTTTTCCAACATGTTCTTGTTTCTCTAGTAACAACATGATATGTGGCTCATTATTTAACAGTTAATTCCGACCGAGTAATCTGATTGCACGACGGGCTTTCCAAGAGTGGTGATAATGGATGATAACGCCACTGGGATGTTCAAACATAGAGTATATACACATGACTCCGTGTCCCAGGTGCTCCAATAACTGTTAATTGCACTAACTGTCAGTCACCAGCACGGGTGAAAGTAGGTCCGTACGGCCGTCACACTGAGGAGAGAGAGAGCAACTGCCTGCCGGAAATCACGTTCAAAAGCGGTCACGAAGCACTTTCAGCAAGAAAACACATCTGATAGCGCCGTATCCAGCAGTACTGCTCTCCCCCTCGTGTGCTATTGCCTAATTAGTAAACTGACATGGATAAAAACATAGGTATGCGGTATGATAATTCCAAATCTTCAATTATTAATCAACCAGAATCTCATGCTGTTGTTAGAGACACTTTCAGATTTGTTCAGGGAAAATAAGTGACTGTGAGTTGGGTAAGAGTACCTCGACTTTGTGTCAAACCACATCAAAGCCCTCCTAGCCAGTATAATGAACCGTAATTATACATTTACAACGTTCCATTCACTTTGTGCCACCATTGAAAAATAAGGCATAGTGAGCATCAGTATTATTTCCTGTTAGAAAAACAAGTCAGACTCAACAGATAAGATAAAGTGAATTTAATTAAACTGTACTGTCTGTTGCCTGGAAAACCTTGTGTAGAAAATAAAAACAGACTCACCTCTCCATGTCCGGCACTGGAGAGAATTCAGTCTATGAGCATAATGGAAATTCAAATACAGCATAAAGCAAAGGATAAAGGGAACGAAAAGCATTTTAAGTTACATATTTTTTACAATCCAATCTCAGATTTGTGACTTAATTGCTTTATTGCTTAGATAGACTTTGTGTTGTGCAGTTTTGTCACATGTGTTCACCAAACACAGGCTTTGCAAGAAAACATGTTGTATTAAATGGCGTTTTTTTTTTTTTTTTTTTTGGTAAGAAAAGCACATACTGTATAAATGCTGTTATAAACCTTATAACTACAGCACAGTATACAAATATCTATTCATGTGCAAACAGCATACATTCCAATGTGACTTCTTATAAATCATCTAATTATATAAAATATCCATCCACCTATCCACTCATCTATCCCTCCATCCATCCCTCCATATATGCATTATACTGTACACTCCCTATGTACCTTACGACTATATACTGTTCATTCGTTCCTACATTCATAAATTCATCTGTCTGTTCATCCATCCATCTAACCAACATGTCCTTATGCCAACCTTACAATAAACCATAAAACTATATTAAACATCCATCTATCTACCCACCCGTTCCCATGTGACAATCCTTCCCATAAACATAAAACCATGCAACTTATGCCTCTATCCATCCATCCTTCCAAAGCCATCCATACTTCTCTCCACCCATTCTCTCATTTATATATATCCATCCCTTTATCCATTTACATGAACATCCCTTGTACACTCTTGTGTGCCAACTTTGCATATAAACGAATACAAACCATTAATCCATCTATCCATCCATGGATTCATCCATCCAGCCCATGTGTAATAACTTATCCTATGAACCTCAATGCAGTCATCCCTTTTCTCTCTTACCACAGAAGTGGAACGTGAGTCAGACAAAGATCCGCGTGATCTCCACGGTGCTCTTCATCCTCTTCGGCTGCCTCCTTTTCGTCACTCTGCCAGCCATCATCTTCAAGCACATAGAAGGCTGGAGTGCCCTAGAGGCCATTTACTTCGTCGTCATAACCCTGACGACCATCGGCTTTGGCGATTTTGTTGCAGGTGAGGGTGAACGCCGTTACCACCAAGAAACCAATGGTAAGCTACAATACATCTTAGTTCTTTATGTGTAATGTCTTTTATTTAGCAGCCAGCTGAGAACCAGTGAGGACGTACAGAACCCAGAGAGCTTAGTGTGTATTCGTATAGCATATTGCCGGTCATTGAAAGATTGGAATGACTGCAAGAGGCAAATTTAGAGTAATTGTTAAAATTCAACAACTACACACATTTCCAGTTTATACAGTACCAGCATTTTTTTTTTTAGTAGGCTTCTGTAAACCCCGGGCATATTGACCTACAGCCGTGCACTTCCACCAACCCCTTGCAATATTGATTTACAATAAATTCAGTGACATGATCCAAATTGGAATATTGACGAAGGCAAAGGATCCACTATTAAAAAAATCACTCTGTTTGCTCTGTCCGTCTCTCTGTCCCTTTCTCTCTGCTGTGCAGGTGGCTCTGAGATGGAGTACCTGGACTATTACAAGCCTGTGGTATGGTTTTGGATTCTGGTGGGACTGGCGTACTTCGCCGCAGTGCTCAGCATGATTGGAGACTGGTTCCGGGTCATTTCAAAGAAGACGAAAGAAGAGGTAAAGCTCAGGTTATCAGCTAGGAATATCATCTGATGGGCCATACACCCTCTTGGAAGGTCCACGATGACAAATCCGCAGTTTAAACTCCTTTTTACTGTTTATTTCTTAAAGATCGCCCAAAATTAATGCAGGTTGTCACGTCCTCATGATTAAACGCAGTAGAAAAAGAAGTAGACTGTCACAGGTGCCATCTGGACTTGTTGCTGTGCAAATATAGTGCACTTACTTGCATTTATCTCTACTGCCTTTCTCTCCTTTTATCTGGCTTTTTCCACTCCCCCTTCTCTTTTGCTGCTGTCCATATTGATTAAAGGCTAAGAGGGCTCTCCGGTCAAACTGTAAACCTGTACAATTGTCATGTGACCAGTTAGGGATCTCAGCGGGCCGCTCTCATTGTCTCATTCTTTCCTCTACGTGGAGGCAGGGGTGTGATCAATACCTGTCGGCGTGTGCGGCTCAGAAAAACAGCCTATGGCGCAACAAGTACCTCTAAACGATATTAATGCTTGAAATTTTTTTGCGTTGGAGCAAACATCAATGGAAAAAGGCACTGGGAATCCTCACAGTTTCCCAGTTAGGTACTCTGGCGTGGGTGGAAATTAAGAGCGAAACTAAATTGAATCGAATAGATGAGTTACTGACCTTGTGAATCAAAAAAATGGAGTCAGCGTGAAATGAATAGATGATTCACGTACAGCGTGAACTGAAAAAAGTGAACATCATGAAATATGAGTTACAGGTAGTGTGATTCCACCAAATGATTCAGGAAAAGCATAATTGAGTCACAAGCAATGTGGTCTAAATAAATGAGTCACAGCCAATGTGAATCAAATAAATGAGCCACGGGCAGAATGAATCAAGTACATGGCTCACAGGCGGTTTGGCTCGACCAAGTGGGTTATAGGCGATGTGAAGGGAATAAATGATTCACTGTCCAATAAATCACATGCAGTGTGAACTGAATCAGGGGCACATGTGGAGTCACATGCAGTGCGAAGTGAATGATTACGAGTGACTTGAATAAATAAGTCTTAGGCGGTGTCTACTGAATAAATGAGTCACGGATGGTGTGAGTTACATAAATGGATCTCAGACAATATAAATCAAATAAATAAGTCAATGCGAGTGTGAATTAAATGAATGAGTTACAGGTGACGTGACTCGAATAAGTGAGTTTAAAGCGGTATGATTTCTATAAGCGAGTCACGGGCAATCTGAATCAAATGAATGAGTCATGGGCAGTGTGAATCTAATAAACGAAACGCAGGCATTGGGAACCAAATAAATAAATCATGGGAAGGAAGAATTTAATAAATAAGTCATGGGCAGGAGGAAATTAAATAAACACAGACAGTATGGATTGAATACGAGAGTTCTGGCAGTGTAAACTGAGTAAATGAGTCACAGGCAGTGCGAATCAGTTAATTGATTCAGAGACAGAGAGTGTTTGGAAAGCCTGAACTGCACAATACATTTTTGTCACCTTATTAGATATGTCTATTAGAAGAAGTCTTATGCCATAGTGAGTGCCAAATGCATAATACTTCTGGGTTCTGATGCATTTAGGTCAAATAAATGAACCAATGGAAACCAATATCACATTTTTTTTTTCAGTTTCTTGTAATAATATGAGATCTGTATTAAAATCTAGCGGCCGCTGAAGCAGCGATTTAGCTATCAGGGACCTGAATATCAGGATTTGATATGATGAGCGAAAAAGAAAAATTAGTTTCTGATATACTGTATTAGATTCTGATATCTAAAGCAGACAAAAAGTCGTGCATCGTTAGGAGTTAAATTTTTAATTGGTTGTTGCTAAGATACCATATCATAAGGAAGCACACATGATCGTGTAAACATGATTCTGATTTATGAGGCATGGAGGAATATAAGTAAAAAAATAAATAAATAAAAAAGGCAGAAGGCAGACAATCCCGATGGATCATTTGAGATTTAAGCTGTTAACTGCTCAAAGAGCAGAGTAACCCCTAGTTGCCATCACACCTGTCCCGGGTTTCCTAGCAACCACCTTTTCCTTCTGTTCTTAAAAAGATTTGTTTTATAGATCTGGTAAGATAAAGAGATTCACACGAGCTGTTGAGAAACTAGATCCTTCTCCTATATACTGTACTGTATACACACACACACACACACACACACACACACACACACACACACACACACACATACAGTACATGTGTCCTAATCCTCGTTGCACATGCAGTACACATAGAAACGCATGGCATGAATAAGCAGATTTCATTTCAGTTCCGCATTATCGTTATTCATTGTGGCTGAAGGAAAAAAAAAAAAAAAAGGAAAGAAGGATCCCACTTCATTAGTGCAGAAAGCACCTGAAGTATTCTCTTTATCGTCCCCTAAGAGTTCCTTTTACTTTCTTTATACCTGATTATATTCCGCAGTCTCTCGCCCACATGTTCAGTTCTCTTCAAAAGGGTTGCTGCTGCCGGTGTTTCTAACCTCATCCTTTTCTTTTTCTCTTTCTCTCCCCCTCCGGTACTGGTATTAGTGTTGGTTCATCATTTTATTGCCTGCTTAATGCCATTGCAGTTACCTCCTTTTTGCATTTATCCACTCGCTCATTATTTTGTTCCCCGTGGTTTGGTTCTGTGCATAGAAGAGCGTGCGCTAGTTTTAAGCTGGTTAATGCCTATGAACCAAATCAAAAATGGGAGAAAAAAATATCAAAGAGACTTTTTTGTTGTTGTATTTTTCAGTAATCAACCAGATATGTGATGGTGACAGTCTACTTTTATATTAATCAGTCAGTGAAAGCACTGTGTAATAATGCAAATTAGATACTGAACGTGAGACAGTTAACAAGAAAGGTTGAAATGATATAATAATAATAATAATGTGATTTATATAACAGTTATTTTTTAATAGCCGATTAATCTGACTCAACAAGGGGAATTCCATGAGTGCTGATAATAGAGCATTATAGCGCAGGGAATTATTTAAATATATCTGTCATTCTGCATGACATCAGCTGCCTGTCAAAACCCACATTTGTCTCCTTAGTAACTGCATCCGAGTTTGGTCTGTTCACAGCTAACAGAAGCTTTAGGTTTAAACCTCAAATCTCCATTTTACCCCCTGATCAGGGACACTCCATCTTACTCTATTTGGGATTCAACCCCGGAATCCGGAAAGTTAGTTGATATTCTCTTTAACTTTTGGCCACATAGTACTGGTAAGAGTTTAAAACTACTTCTACCACTGTTAATTATAATACTAATTGTACTACGGTAGTTGTACTAATACACTACAACGACTAATTACGTAACTGTCAGTTGCCAGCTCTGGTAGTTGCGGTTCATTCGTTCTGTGGAAGGATATGTCTTGGTGGACCAAAATAACTGGTTAAATAAATAAACAAATTTATTAAGGATCTGTCCTTTTTAAAAATTGTGTTTGTGGAAGTGTTGTATAAAAGCAATATCACGAGGTCATGCTGTTGTACTGTAATATCAGCATGGCTGTGATATCTTCAGCTGATTTTCAGTACAACAACATGACCTTTAGTGTGATATTGCTTATATATGGTTTAATAGACCCTGGCTGGCAATTCCAATGAGGTTAATGATGTTGAGATGTGACTATACTTTTAGTTGTTTCATGGAAGAAGATACAGAGAATGAATAATGTTTTTCACAAAGATCACGTCCCTGACATGGTGCCGTTTAATAAATGTTTGTAGAAGGTTTCCAGTGTCAGTGTTTTTTAACAGTTTTGTAGTTACGTAGGAATATAAGAAGCTGCACGTATCTGCCTGATTAATTTCAAGAATAATAATAATAATATATATATATAAAATGTTTTCCTAGAAAAACATGAAATTTTTCTGTCTGTCACTCAGGTGGGCGAGTTTCGAGCGCACGCTGCCGAATGGACGGCCAACGTTTCCGCCGAATTCAAAGAGACTCGTCGCCGCCTCAGTGTCGACATCTACGACAAGTTCCAGCGCGCCGCTTCCATCAAGCGCAAGCTCTCAGCTGAGCTCGGGATCAACAACGCACCCATCAGCCAGGAGATGACGCCGGGCAAGCGGGCACTCTCCGTGAACTTCGGAGACGACAGAGAGACGTACCCGTCCTTCGCGCTAGCACGCAACGGCAGCCTTTTCCTTAACGGCCTGAGCCCGGAATACGCCGACCGCCGCGATGTCGCCATAATAGAACACCTGAAATGAGAACTAAGAAATGAGGAGGAGTGAAAGAGAAATGAACTCTAAGAGCAGGACCGAGTGGGAGAAGGAGAATTGAGAGAGAGGAGCGAGAAAAATGAGGGTGCTTTGTTTACCACGAACAACGTGTGCTGGATTACACGACTAGAACTTCTGCACTCTTACCTGATATCGATACATCTTCATCAACGCTGACTTTTTGCTCTATTTGGGAAGACAGTGATGCAGTAATGGTAGTTTACAGGATTATCCTTCTGCACGCGTACCCTTGACTCCGCCCCTTTCTCTGAGAAGCTCGCCGATGAGCTCTCAAGCCTCCGACCAGTGAAGATGTTCTTCACTACACAACTTTGTATCATCAACGATGAACCACCTGTGACTTTTCTACTCGCTCCTCTTTAAAGAAAGACGTCTTTTTTTTAATTCTTCCTACAAAAACCTTCTGGAACTTCTGAATCTGAATGTGTCTCCATTGTTCTCAAAGGCCAAGCTGTGTTAATTAGTGCCGCAAGCTGTTTTAGACATTTCAGGTCCTTTGTGAAGCAAAGAATGTCCACGTCCATGTCTTTATAGCCGTGCAATTCATTTCAGTGCCTTAATGACTCCAGAACTCTTAAAAAAAAAAAAAAAAAACGCATGTGTCAATCTATTTCTGGAATCTGCTTAGATGTTAACCAAAAATCTGAGCAGGTAGGTAACCTGACGGCCCCTGAGGTCTGCTGTTGCTACGGTGATCTGGGAATCGGACACGAGCCTCTTGGCCAAAAACACACCACACGCACACACACACACACACGCAAAAGGAGATTACCATGGTTACCACAGCATGGTAACCGTGTGTAGTCTGACTCGCACACACTTCCCACTTCACACAGGCTACAAGTGCAAATCGGAGACATGACTCTAGAGCAATCCAGCAGCAGATTCTGATTCTTTCGCTATTCCACGCCACATATCTTATTCACTCGAAAGCCTGTGATGAAATGAACACGGTGATGCATTTGCACATTTCAAAGGACACACAATTTAAGAGTTATGAAGGTTAGAGTGGAAGGTGCCATCCGTTTAAATTGAATTACAAGCCCTAAAAATCGGTCATGAAAGGATGGTTCATGAATGTGTGTGCGTGTGCGTGTGTGTGTGCTAATAAGAGCAATATATTAGTTCTTATCCATGGTCTTAGCTTTTGCTATTAGCTTGCTATTATTGCTAATTCTTATTGCTAACATAACATGCTTAACACCTTTTAGTGGTTCAGAAAAGGTTAAAAAAACAGTTTAGAAAGGATTAGAGTTAATTCCTCAGCTAATTATTTCATGAAGAAGTGCACATCTTCAGAAGGTACCACCTCATTTAAAAAGAGAGAGAGATCTCAAGAGATCAGGGATGGACAAATGATTAGCTATAGCATTAAAGTTATAAAAATCTTAACCCCAGACATCTATATGGCTTCATACTAAAGTCATTTTTAAGCTTATACATGAACCAAGCTGTTAGCCAACGGAATATGATTCTGCGTAACATGCTAGCTAGCTAAGAGCACTAATATGGACTAAATGAAACACAGAAAAGTATGACTTCATGACCATAGTTTGTGACAAAAAAAAAAAAAAAAAAAAAAAAGTCACTGGTGTGTATTTCAGGTAAAATTGTCCATGTTTATATTCTTTGCTAGAAAGAGAGCTTGTACTGTAGTTGCAGCAAACTCTCTTGCTAGCATGACACTACAAAAGCATTAGCCTGACTGACTTAAACTTGGAGATTAAAGGCTGGCTACTAGCTTCTCACATGTCCACCTCTGTTTAAATATATTCACTTTTTAATTCAAAGACAAATCAAAGGAAAAAAATCCCAACCCGAAAATGCATGGCATGTCTTAATCTGTATTTAAAGTGGATTATCTGAAGCGGCATGTTTGAGGTTAAACATATGCAACGGTAAAGGGAAAGCGGCAATAGATATGGTGACAAACCTTTACTTGAAACATCCTTTTTATGATTATTGTTATTTACCAATCAGCATTAGCACCAATGAGTGGAGCTTCTACTGTGTGGAGATCCACAAGGAGAAATCCTTAAAAGTGTATGAGAGAGCAGCGTGAGCCTTTAATATATATGGCCTTTTTTTTTTTTTTTTTTAGTCAAACCTGCTATAAATAAGAAAGGAAATTAATCGTAATATAGCAAATATACAATAGTACATGGCGTTCAAGTCAAACCGGGACTTTTGCAAAAAAACACAGTTTTATCAGTATGCGGGAGCCATGATCTGACTGCCTGCTTTACATCTGCAACCCTCCCAGCCTCCCAGAAATCTCATCATCGTTCTGTGCTTGAAGTCTTCTGTAAACGTCAAGCACCTTTATGCCTTCAATCAGAAGAAATTTCATCACAAGTCCCGGTTTGGCTTAAACGTCCCTCATGAAAAAAAAAAATAAATAAAAATAATAAATAATAAATAAATAAATAAATAAATAAATAAAGCGCTATAGAAATAAAATTGAAAATTTTATTGAATAAAAGCAAACCTTAAAAATGGACCCAATCCCAATCTCCATGTTATTTATTATTATTATTATTATTATTATTATTATTATTATTACAATTGACATTGTCTTTTTTACACTAAAGTTATCAGTTTTATAAATGGTAGAGGGTAAGAATAATTTTTTCCCCTTTTTTTTCACTATTTGTGTTTGTTTTTTACTTTTGCGTGCATGTGTGTGCCTTCATAATTTGCATTGTTTCCATATGTTCATATATTTTTTTGACTTATAAAATGTTCAAGTCCAGGAAGTGACCTTTAGCAGGTGAAACAGTGAGAGGTTTCTGAAAGTGGTGCCAAAATTAAATAATATAAGGTGTGTTAATTATGATGTAACCGTGACACAACAAATCAGTATCAGGCATTTCATGAGTGTGTAAACTCGACCAGCTTGAAGTGTAGTGCATGTGAGGAAAGCGCATCATGGTTAATTATGCGAGACCACGTAATGCATGTAGCAGGTTTCCTGATTCGCCCTGAGAATTCACACTGCTGCGAATCGCTCGTGGGGGAAACTCGCCCTGCGTTCGATGTGATGGTTTTGACAGCAGCCTCTCGGGTCATGGAAAGGAAGCAGAACACGAGCAGAAAGAGCAATGAGAGCTGCAGCTCAGATAAGACCTTCTGTTACGTAACGTCTGCTGCCTCCAGAGGATTGTGTTTGTGTGTGTGTGTGAGTGTGTGTGTGTGTGTACTGTATGAGCGTCTTATAAGAAATTTAAGTTCTTCTCACAGAGGCCGGTGTGAAAGTGTGGTTCTGCATACAGCTTTAAGATGAAGGCAAAATGTCAATATTTATTAAACGAATTCCAGATTCCGATTAATTTTCTGCATCAGCAGCTCTGATGCCGTTCCAGCTGTAAATTTTTCTAGGTTTTCGAGATCATCATGAATGTCTGGCTTTCTCAAAGGACAATGAGGTCACTCATGAATGTAGACATTGTGGTTTTCAACACCATCCAAAATCTTTCAAGTGATTTCAAAACTATTTTTGAAAAATTATACACTTTGGTCACTTTTTTTTTTTGCCACATTTTGTTCTGTATAGAAATCAATAAAGTAATGAATCCAAGCTGCATGTTTCATATCTATTGCCAGCTTTTGCAGATCAGATTTCTTTCTACGATTCAGCTAGTACACAGAAAAGTTGTCTTTTCTTGTATTTCAGAATCACATCCAACCTTTTTCCAATGAACTGACACAATAAAGATAATTTTTTGTATTGAAACGGATTGCAGTTTATTTATTGTCGCAGTTCTTCCACGATTCTGTTTGTAAACTAACAACAGTCAAACAAGCTTTGTCTTCAAGAGCAGAACGCTGCTGAAGGTATCAATAATAACCTACTGTAGGGTTAATAAACCTCAAGCACACGGGTGATATATTCAGAGTTGCCTAATGATGGGTAAAGGTTGTCTATAGCAGGGATTGATCTGCATTCATACTGTGTGTTAGGAGGGCTGGAAGTTCAGTATAACAGGAGAAGTGTTTAAGTTAATATGGAGTCCAGTTGGTTATTGGAGGCTGTTTGCAGAGGTTTTAGTCTTGAACTGTTACTAGTCATCAGAGCACAGTCATGTGGTCCGCGCTTGTGTATAAGTTCTTCCTTAGTTAAAGCATCCAGGAAGTTTTTTTTCCTCATCTTGCAGTAGAATCAATCTATCTATCTATCTATATAAATAAAATTTCTGTCTGTATGTCAGTCCAGCTGATTTTATAAAAGCATCACACAAAGGAGGAAACCAGAGTACCCAGAGGAAACCCACCAAGAACATGGGGAGAACATGCACACAGAGCCGGGAATCGAACCCGGACCCTGGAGGTGCAAGAAAAGAGTGCTAACCACTACGCCACCGTGCCGCCACTTCTAAAAACTCAATGACCGGTACTAATGCTAGTTAATCTTAAAATTAGGTCACTTAAAAAACAAACAAAAAAAAAAAAAGATTTAAGATTCAAGATCAGACTCTACACAGCAAATGCTTAGGAGATAAAAAAGAGAGAAAGCACAGAACATATCCTATTTAACGCAGGTGAGAGGGCTAACGAAGGTATGCGGTAGGGGTTATGGAATTCGTCGTAGTCCCTGTGGGATGATGGGAAATGATAGTTCATGACGGCCAGCTCGGTTTTTACGTTGGTCGACGTGACATTGCTTGTCATTAAATTTAGATCATTAAATTCCGGCTTCATTTAGCAACCTAGCTTAAACCCTCATTATCTAGCACATTATCCACAAGTAATGAAGCCATGAGATGCTACAGTAAATGCAGGTCATGAATGTGTAGCAATGTGTAGGCAGGATGGAGGCTTTTGAATTGCTTTAGAATTTAGTTGGTCAAAATATCATCCATTATCCTTTGAAAGGTCTTTACTTCAAACCTAACAACACGATCCATTACATTCAAACATGTTGGCAAACACACACACACACACACACACAAACACACACACACACACACCGGCATGAACATCTGCTCACGATGGCCACGCATGATCATGCATATGAGGATGAAGAAGCAGGCTTTACATTCTTATATAAATGTATCACTGCTCCAGGAACGGCACGCGATTCACCCTCTGAACAAAAGCTGCGTCCGACCTTTCTCCAGTTTCATCAGCCACCCACACACAGACGCATAATGGCGCTGAATACCCTCATTACACACGGCTTTTCACAACACAGGACAGTAACGCCTACGTGCGAGTTATTAAGCTATACATGTGACACCAGCGTCCTCCACGCAGCTCGCGCATGTTATCGAGTCCTCCAGAGTGTGAAAAGTGTCATCCGTCTCTGAAAAGGCCTTGACTGATCAGCGACACGTGAACCTTAATCACCATCTGGGTTGCACCTCCAAAACACCTCCAAAACACTCTTGTTCCAAGAGCAGAACTCGCAGGCAATTACCTCGCAATTACCTGAGTGCAATTAAAGTGCACTCAGTACCAGATGAATGGGGTATGAAGGTAAATAATCAGTTTAGAGTTTGCACACGTGTGTGTAGCGTTGATTTATAATTTTCCTATGCAATAAGAAATATATTTTTATTTAACAAAGAATACATGTATAACTGTGGAAATGGTAGTTTCCTATAAGATCAGAAGTAAATTAATTTGATTAAATAAGAAATGTATTAAATGTGATGCAAATTGTATGGAACCGAGGTTTACAATGAACTTTTTTTTTTTTTCACATAGCTTTGCTACATAAGCAGGATGTCCATAAGAAATGTGGTGTAGGTACGATGGTCGTCTGATGATACCTCTACCATGGTAAAAAAAAAAATTATGGACATCCTGCTTATGTAGTGTGCAAAGAAAAGAGTCATAATGTTTAAATTTTATATATATAATTTTAGTTTTAGCCAACCAGTTGCATACAATTTGATAAAATTCTTATTTAACCTTCCATAAATATCTGAATTAACATCTTCTTACAGGAAACTACAGTCTCAGTTTCCAATTGTTTTTTTTCTTAAATAAAATTGTATTTGCAAATTCTGTAAAATAAAATAATTCGAAATAAACCCAACACATGCCTGAAAACTGTCAACAGAATATTTAATGTTATACACAATTCATCGGTCATAGGTACATCATGCTACAGGTACATTGGTAGTCTGGTGTTACCTCTACCATGGTATATACAGTAATATTATGGTATTTTTTCATAGCACAATAGTACTTATTTACTGATATAACACATGTATCACACATATTATATGGTACATGGTTGTACAATGGAACTTGCTAAATCGTAGGCTCAGGCAAATGACTGCAAGGAGTTCTTTTAAAAGAAAAAAAAAACATATCTATATTCAAAAAATACAACACAAAGCAGTAAACAGTAATTAGTGAAACAAAGTAAATAACTGGTGTGATGGACCACTGTGTAAAATATAGACTTAGGAGGAATTTGTTCAGTTTTATAAGGAAATGAGCTGTTTCTGAACATTCTGCAGACCCAGCCGCAGTCGCACCTGATCACTTTGTTGCACCTGATTCTTTTTTTCATGCAGCGAAACCCAGAAGCCTTATTTATTTATTCATTTATTTATTTATTTATTTGAAAAATGTTCTTTTACATAATATGCTGCTTTTTCGCCTACAGATATTTTTCTGTAAGATTACTTTTTTATTTTTTTTTGCTTGAATACTATTTTTTTAAGAAGTCATAAAATAATCATATATAACAAAGTTGGTGCAAAAAAAAATAGATTTTAATATAGTATGTGACATGGTTCTATGGAACATCTACCAGGATACTGTCAAAAATCTGTTAGAAATGTACCATAATGGTAAAATGTATATATAGTATCACTATATGTATGTAACATTAATGAAATCCCATAGTGTATGTATGGATGTTCAAAAAATATGGTACTGTTACCTGTACTATATCAGACCTGTACTGTAATATGCATAACATATCTAATATGGTACAACATGGTATTCACCAAAGTGTTATGGCACACACCATAGTACTACCACGATACCCACTGAAGTGCCATAATCCCTAGCCTGATATTATATAAAGTCCAGTGGTAATGTCTGAAGTACCAGGGTAATACGATACCATATTTAACCAAAATACATACCAGAGTAAATGGTGTTTCCCTAGAGCTAGCTTCAAGGCTAGCTTTAAAAAAAAGTGTTACCAAAAATCTGTAAATCCTTCCATGAGCCTCCTTGATCCATATAGTCAGCGTTACACATTAAAGTGCTTCTGCGCTTCCAACGTGGCTGTCCGCATAAAGGTCCAGCATTCAGTCCTCGCTATAGTAGACTTCACGCACAAGTGCACTTATGCTAATTGACTTGATCATTTTAGCAGGCTTTCAGTTTAACCTTCTTTCACTCTCTAATGAGAACCCGCTGCTCTGTTTTTGTTTGTCTAATATCGAAGCTCCAGATAGGATCCATCATTCCCTGATTTCTACAAAGACCAGATTATTCAAGTCATTACGAGTCTCCCAAACAAGCCGAGTGACTGATTTTTCATGCCTGTCGCCTTGAATGAATAAAGCTAACAAGTCACGCCGGAGAGGGTTGCTAGCTGCGGCGTGCTTCCTCTCGCAGCTCCAGGTAATTAGTAGACTTTAGAGACAGCTATTTGATTACAGCAGCCAGAAATTTATTACTTCAATTACCAAATGTAAACAGACTTCTGTGTCACGGCTGCTTATTCCCCCCCGAAACAGGCCGAGAGGCATTTTAACTTTGTGGAAGTGCAGTTCAAAGGGAAAGCCTGTGATTATACAATTAATACTACTAATGAATGTTAACCCTTATGGTTTATTACATTGAATGCTACTATTAATCAGAGGTCTATTATTCATAAGCATTGGAAATGACTGGACATGTACCAGTACAGATACCTTCATTCATCAAGCGCATATTTATGTCAATAAAAATTGGTGATTATTATTTAATGGCATTTTTTTTTTCAATCATATATCAATATCATATAAAAACTCATAGCCTTGGGCTGGAAAAAACAAACAAACAAAGAAACAAAATAAGCCGACATTTTGATTTAACCTGTTGCTAAATGTGGCCACTCAGTCTGTGGCAGTTCTCCCATCGTGTTATCTCCACAAGATGAAAGTCAGTGTGACCTTTATAATTTCAGTGCCATACAAAATCTCTCATGCCTCCCAGGCACTTGACATCTGCACACCCAGTCATCGCTAAAAGACAAACTGAAGCATACAAATGCATCTTGTACTTCATGCCTCATGCTTGCATATGCAGTGCCTGAAATTGTGGAGTGATAAGAGGACTATACATGATATAGCATAAGCGCATCACTATAAGGATATACTGTACTCTTTACCATTTTACTTTAGACTAGAACCTTGTTCCAAGGCTCCAATATTCCTTTTCAGTAGAAGTGAAGTGCTAATTATGTCATTATGTTTACATACTCATGTAGCAAGACCTGGGTCATTAGTGCTTTGCTTCTGAGCGAAGTGTTTGGCTGTTACTCAATAACCACCTACTTGACTTTAAAAGCAAACATGTAATGTAATGAGAATTATTTGGTCAGCAAAAATGTGTTGAATAACCCAGAATATTTATTTACATTTTTGAGTTCATTCCCACTCAATGGCCAAACCCCAGACACTGGATGCAAAGTCCAGATAAACTGTGAGGGTTGCTTCATGGAGGGCATCCAGCATAAAGTTATGTGCATGTCGGATTGTCTCCTTTACGGGAAAAAAAAAGACAAAAAAAGACTACCAAGTACATTTATTTACATTTTGATAGCCAACTTTTGCTTTGATGACACACTCTTGGCGTTCTCTCAGTCACCTGGAATGGTTTTCCAACAACCCTGAAGGAATTTTAGGAAGGGTGTAATTGTTGAAGGGTGTTAAGTAATTGTTGCCTGCTTTTCTTTCACTCTCAGGTCCACCTCATCTCATCTCAATTGGAACTAGATCAGGTGATTGTGGAGGTCAAGTAATCTGATGCAGCACTCCATCACTCTCCATCTTGGACAAATAGTTATTACATAACCTAGAGGTGTGTTTGGGGTCACTGGCTTGTTGGTAAACAAATGCAGAGGAGATGGGATGACATGTCGCTGCAAATTTTGCATGTGGTAGCCATGTTGGTTAAATGTGCCATCAATTTCGACCAAGTCGCCAACAGTGTCAACAGCAAAGTACCGCCACCAACACACCACCTCCTCCATGTTTCACAGTGGGAACCATCTGTTCACACTCTCAACGTCTAGCAATGACACGGCGGTTAGAAGCAAACATCTCAAAATTGGACCCATTAGACCAAAGGACAGTTTTCCACTGATCCATGTCCATTCCTTGTGTTTCCTCACCCAGCACTTAGTAACATTCAGTTGTTGATTAATTCTCGACATGAACTCCTGCAGGCAAAATGAATAAATAACGATACAACAGCATTGTACAAGCTGAAAGTACCATCTCAGCATCACAGAGTATGTAGCTGTTTTGCTAGCTAGGGTTAACTAATACCATAAAGAGGCAGCAAAACATTTTATTTTATTTTATTATAACAACTGAAAAGGTAATGGCAATGAAAATACTGTAGATCTTAAGAGTCCCGTGATAAATGTGCACATGCATGCATGCACCCATCTTGAAGAACACGTGAGAAAAAGGGTCACGCAGAGGACATCTAAAACACAACCTACTAAACCAACAAACAGAAGAGTATCAACATAATCTCTCATCTTTCTCATCGTGTATACCACTTTATCCTGTATACTGGGTCATATGGGGGGGCCTGGAGCCTATCCCCTAAACTCAGGGGAGGAGGTGGGGTATACAACAAAATATTACATTTATTAATGAAAAGGGTAATGACCTAATCATATAGGTAATCATAGGCATTAATAAAAGCAATGTTTTTTTAGTTTTTTTTTGGCTTTAAATTTGAATAAATATATTTATATATATAAGTGTATTTCATATCAAATACAACACAGTAGCTACAAAAACAACAAAAAATAAAAAAAAGTTCAGTAACCACATAGCAACAGCAGAGAAAAAATCTGATTGGCTGAATTTATTCTTGTTCCCCTGGATCAGACGTTGCACTGTGTTTATAAATCTGTACAAATAATACAATAATTAAAATGAAAAGATTTTAGATTTTTTTTTTTTTTAAACATTAATCGACGGCCTGCAAGGTTTTAACGTGTCACCACTGGTGGGTCTGATTGTAAGTCTAATTGTGAGTCTCACAATTGGTCTGATTGTAGGTTTATTGTGAATAGGATCGTGATTGCCTTATTAATAGTCTGACTGTGAGTCTTGCAGTGTGTTTGACTCTGGGTATAACTGTGGTGTCTGACTGTGGGTGTGAATATGAGTCTGATCTGATGAGACTGTACGTAGAACTAAATATTGATCTGATTCTGATTGTTAGTGTCATTATTATTCTGACTATGCGTCTAATTTTTCTCTCTAATTGGAGGTCTGACTGTGGGTCAGATTGAGAATCTTTAACGGGTCAATGACATGTTTTCCCATCATCTCACTTCCAGCATCCCAGCAGCATTAAAGTGTTAATGAGCAGTGGGATTTTCACCTCCTAAACCTAATAAGAGACATTTCTTTAGAGTAAAACAAACATCTTTGAACAACGTCAGTGATTACCGACACACAAAGACACACAAAGACACACAAAGACACCCAAAGACACACTCTCCCTCTCTCTTCTAATTGGCTTTCCTTTAAATGTACCTCCTCTATTTGCTTGACTTTCCTTTTCACCCGGTTCTTACTGTCAGGACATGTGGAAGTTGGAAGACAGAATTGTGCCGTTGCTATAGAAACCGTTCATTAAAGGGGCAGCATGTGTCACATTGTGCATGCGTGCGTGTGTTGTCTGGTGATGGACTCGTACTAAACAATCAAGGTGGAGAGCAAATTCTTCCCCGAAGTCCAGATTAACATCTTCAGGTTCCACAACCTTTGATCAATGATTATGCCTGAGGAAATGTTCTTCCTTTAATGGATATCATTTTTCTATTAGACAGTCACCATCACTAACTGCTTTACGTTATTAAAAGGTTACTGGCATTAACATTTTTATTATTTTTTGTTAGAGGAAAAGATAAAACTGCACTTTGATGTTCAGGCAGATCAGTCTGAAAATGTATGATCAAAAAACATTTTGACTGGCTGTGCATAAACACAAAGCAGTGTTGAATAATGAATAATTTATTTTGATCTCTAAACAGATTAAAGAATTGATTACTGTAAGCTAGAAAAGAGAGGACTAGCCGTTTCAGTCTTCTGACACTTTGCTTTTATTCTTGCTGTCATGCAAAAAAGTCAACATGTACCATGGAAAGGAAACATAAAAACAATACCAACAGACAAAATGAATCACAAAGTTAAAGTTCAAGATCATTATTACAATCTGCTGTTTATGATAAGCAATGTGATATAAATCCATATGATAGATAGATAATTTACAAAATTGTAAATTTACAAAATTGCATTTACAGAATAAAAATTGTAATCATACTTTTACAGATAGAAACAATCAATTCTGAAATAAAATGGAAAAATCAATCCATTAAAAAAAAAAAAAAAAAAAAAAACACTGTCCACTTTTTGAATCTACATTTTCAGTGTGTGAAAAAAGTTTCTTTTCATGTACATCACTGCATTGTGCATTTGAACAGCAATTCCCTCACAAGCTTTCTATTTTTCTGTCGCTTGCTGTTAATAAGTCTGAAAGCCTGGAGTGGTCACGTCAAATCATGTATTAAGTCACGTATTTGTTTGAGGTTATTTGAGGTATGCATATTTTCAGATTCCTGGTTCAGAAAGTGTCCTATTTTGGTACCATGTTTACTACTGTAGCTTCTTGTGATATATTCAGTTTGATTGCAAGAAGCCTTTTGAAATTTAACCTGCACAATCCTATTTTTAAACATTTAAATGAGGTTTAGTAAGAAAGAGGAAACCCTCAGCCACATTTTGACATCAGGATTTCCATGCTAGCCCTAAAAATAACTTCTCCAGCAGGATGGTTTTGTAGTGAAAAAAAAAAAAAAAAAAAAAAGAAGCTTGTTCTGTATTTCCATCACGACTGGAGCAACCAGCTTGGATAGTGTTCATTAAAGTGCTTTAAAACAATGTATACGATTAAAACTTTCCCTGAAGTATTAGGAAAATAAGGTACCTTCTTAGGATTTCACCTACTGCACTACAGCGGGAATCTAACCTGTGCGACTCAATACCGGACACGATACAGTACGGCAGGTCACATGTTTTATTGTCTCATTTTGTTATATGATATGAACAATTTAGTTAAACAAGTTATGTTTTATGAAATTGTGCGACCAGATTAGAAACGTAACAAATACATTTAAATCAGATTAAAAATATAACGTGACCGCCTTAAGGCCCTGTACATTCCACTACATGGAGTGAGCACAAGAAACAAATAAAATGTGTTTTCGACTGTACACAAGAGATACAGTTAATTCGCATGTTCAGGTTTTTTATGTCCACTTTGTTCTTTGTTCTATTCACTTGTTTTGCTAAATAATATGCGCAATTTAGTCAAACACACAAACAAATGACAAAAACTGTCACAATTAGTTACTAAAAAAAAAAAAAAAATTTTTTTTTTTAATTCGATGTGACCACTTCGGAGCTCTGGAAGTTCATTTACATACAGCTAGTGCTGAATCTTAATTCTACAATCATTTTTGTAAGTGAAAAAAACATATAAACCTTTACAACATATAGACCTGATGACATTGTTGACTCCTCCCATAAATGTTTAATTACAACAGTTTTCTTCCAGGAAATATTACCAGATCTATAATTACCAGTTTTTATTTATCTGTTTTCAATTCATTACAATGAGCGCATTAAAATAAGACAATCGTTCATGTTCCACCCAGAACTGTAGACAAAGCCATGCTCTTACTTATCTAAGGTCCAAAAATACACTTCGTGATCAATCAAATTCAACAGCACTTACATGCTTTTTAGACAAAGAGGAGCAAACCTGCAAAGCTTGATGTTTCAAAGAGTTTAGTTCCGATCATAAAACTTCTTAAACTTTTGAACACTCAACAGATGCCATTTGTTCGTGTAATATATTTACAGAATATGTTGTGTACAGTATATCTGTTGCTCATCACACATCGTCAACAATCCCTCTATGAAAAAGGTGTAAACAATCGGTTTGTCTCACGGCTTCGGTTTTACACAACATTGCACGAATTCGAAAAATGAGCAAATTCACTTGATTTTTTTTTTACCAATCAAAAATTGCGTATGGTGTCAGCGCATAATTTGTACAAACAAAAACAAGATGTATGAAAACAACAACAACAACAAAAAAACACTCCATCATCATTATTACCAGATGTAATATATGGTTATATCATTTTCTCTCTCTCTCTCTGATTACATCAGGTGCTAAAACTCGACAGCAACCAGACGTTCAAGCTGATTTTCCGCTAAATCACAACCGTTTTAATACTGATTCATTTTCTGTTTTTCTCTGTTCAGGATGGAACAAACAGCCGACAGATGTTTGCTAAGAGAACGAGTGTGTGCAGGCTCTCAAACTCGATGCCTCTTAGAAATCTCGATCCCAC
Source organism: Clarias macrocephalus (assembly GCA_011419295.1). Classification (NCBI taxonomy): domain Eukaryota; kingdom Metazoa; phylum Chordata; class Actinopteri; order Siluriformes; family Clariidae; genus Clarias; species Clarias macrocephalus. The sequence goes on along the minus strand of JAAGKR010001523.1, from coordinate 39,912 downwards.
CCGGAGAATTCCTCTTCGGCTTGGCTCTTATCGAATGGGAAGCTGTCGAAGTTGATGTAGCAGGGACCCTGAGATAGAAACACACACACACACACACACACACACACACACACACATACAACTCAATCAGGCTTGTGTATGATTATAAGGCATGAACATAAAGGAAACATTAACGACATTTGTCACTGTTTTTATTTATTTACAATGGGGCATTCGAGTCAAACTGAATGCGGGTCTAAAACTGAACATTTACAGACTTCCGGTGATGAGACCCTCATAGTATAGTTTAATATAGTCAAATATTAAAATGGTGTGGTGTGAATGACGATTGCAGTGAGGTGACTCGGAGCTCACTGCATTCATTCCCGTCAACATTCAGCAAATGGAACCTTCGAAACCCCTTAAAAATCAGCAACTTTACGCCAACTTGCAGAAAAGACGCATCTGTCTGCGGGAACTGACACCAGCACCACGTGTACGTTACAGGAACTCAGATGCAAGTTATTGCCACATCCCCCATACAGTCCTGCCCAACGAAAACTTTCTACCTTGATGTTGTCCAAGCACTAGTGAAACGCTGGGATGAGTGCGTGGGATTATATAGAGAAATACAAGGAGATTTTACTCTCAGAACATCATTCGGTTATTCGGCACAATCAAAGTCCTGTTTTGACTTGAACACCCGTATTTGCATATTTTTGGAGTTGGGATTTCCTAGGAGAACTATCTCAAGCCATGCATTACAGCACTAACCTCTTGTTAATCCTAAATAAATCTTTATATCCTGATTCTAATGATCGTATTTTAAGCGACTCCAGCATGAATTACAGTTTATGTTGTCTCAGTTTTTTTGTATAATGTTATAAATAAGCCACTTTTTTTTATGAAAACGGTTGCAAGCCTCATAGACAGCCGAATCTAAAATAATAATAATAATAATAATAATAATAATAATAATCAGCGTTGAAGCATATTGTTAATCATCAGTTAGTAGGGTTTTGTCGTTGCCTTCCTTTACAAAAACAGATTTTGTTCATGAAAAATTTGCACTCAGATGTTGTGTAAGAACAAACGCCTGCTTCTTTTTGACAGCCCAGGCGATCTTAATCAGCTCTGCCTTCACTAATTGTGGTGATGAGTTCCTAAGTGGAAGGGAAGATATTTCAAAGGGACTTAAAATGAGATTTAAACACCATTCTTTTAACAGACTTGAGAATGCAGACCTTTTTTTTTCTTCTTTTTTCTGTTTTAACAACAAGCCAAAGAGAAAATGCTGTTTATTCATTACGTTTCGTTCCGGATTCAGCAGTATTGAATGCACAATCACTTAGTTGCCGCTTAAACGCACATGCATGCTTAGTAACAAGAACTAAAAGTCCCTTATGTGCACTGCAGAAAGAAACACACAGCATCATTACTGTACATTACACAGCACCCGGGGGTGAGACAAGGACACGCTGCGGTCACAGTGTGTAGAAGGGAATGACCCGCGAATAATATTATTCATCACACCACCGTTATTGATTATTTCCCTGTGACGGCACTCCTCCGAGTGTTTTATTCCGTGCACCGTCAGGGAATTCACTGACCTTTCGGATGAGTTTAACCGTTGGAGCGCTGATCTGTCTCATCCTCAGTTTAGGCCAGTTCATGTTGTTAAACCACCTGAAGGAATAAATCAGATCAGGACAGTGTATGTGTGTGTGAGATGTGTTAACACTCCTAATGTCCATATCATAATGTCCATATCACAATAGATGAAAGTGGATGTGGACGTTATCACCTGTGATTACGGACGTCTTTGATTCCATTTCTGGTGTTTCCTAACCTTTGACCTGGGCGTGGTCTAAAACAATGTCATTAATTTTCATAATTCATTCAATTATTCAATTCATAATTTTCCTTATTTAAAATATTTATAAACAACTCATATTTCGATTGAGAAGTGCAGCATGGTAAAATATACATCAGAAATATATGATATAACTAATGGGGGGGGGGGATATAATCAGAAAAAATAAAAATAGTCAAAATATTTTAAACAAGGTTTTATGGTGTATATTTCACACTGGGAAAAAAATGACATGTGAATGAGGAAGAGTACAAAATATATTTCAATCAACTTTTAGTACAGCTGATAAGACAGCCAACAGAAGTTTTAATATAACTGGAGTGCGGATTATTTTTGACTCGCCCTTGTAATTAAAATCTGCTTAATGACCAGTAATAATTATCTGATCAACTAGACGACTTAGAGTTTAGAGTTTGTTTAAAATTCCTCCAATTATTCTTAAATCAAACCAAAGTAATGTAATTAATCATTTTGGTTTTCAAATTCAAAGTACATGGTTTGATTCCAATTCTTATTTCATTTTTATTTTTCTCATTCATACTTTTTTCTTTAATATGTGTATTAATCTAGTGAGCCCCTAAACAGACATTGATCAAAGAAAAATGGAGGGGGAAAAATACATACAACATAGAAAATATATATATATATTTTTTGCAAGAAATGTACAAATTGAATATTGTGGAATAAATTAAGGATAAAATTACGTATCTGCTTTTTTCAAGATCTCGCAAAAGGTGGACAGTCAGCAGAACTACCATTATGTCAGCAGAACAAAAGCTAAAATAACATGGACATACATGTCTTTTCTGTGTTTTTTAGCTGTTTTTTTTTTTTCTCGAATACTTTAGGAAGGTACACACACCAGTGATTTTGGCAACAAAAAAAAAAGGTTCTTTAGACCCAGTAGTTTCCTTTTTTTTTTTTTTTTGAAGTAGCATTATGTAAACAAGTTTGGCATTTACCTGCACAGTTTGCCAATAAGAGACTTGGCAGCCTCTCCGATGTGCGGGGGATACTTGATGACGCCATCCAATATCTTAGCGTAGATGTTCTGTGGCTCTGAGCTTGAAAAAGGTGGGCTTAAATACCACGCAGAAAAGAAAAGAAAAGAAAAATTGGCTTCAATCAGGATTTGAGTATTTTGCTCCTTCCTGCTGATGAAGGCATTCAAACGTTTAATGCATATCAGCATAATGAACCTTAAACAACAATCAACAGAAAAGTCAAGCCTACTAACCACAATGCTGCAAACAGACTCTACAGTAATTAGCTCTCAATGTGCACACGCGTACATAATGATTCACTTTCATAAAGAGATCCGTAAGTCATGATTAACGTTCATTCCAACTCAGGCCTGTTTCTTTTCTTCACCTTGATGCCTGCTTGTCTGAAGGAACAATCATGAAGCTTTTAAGATTTAAAGTTATTTACATTAATAAAATCCTAATGCACACCAAGGCAGTGTGAATATCTGGAGATCTGAACTTGAAAAAGTGCACTTCGATGGAAACCTGGTAGATTATTATTCCTGTTTCTTCTAGTAGTTACGATGGCGGTTCTGTTCATTTCTGACCTACCTGCCTGCCAGAAGTTCGTAGATCAGAATACCTAGAGACCAGAAATCAGCGGCAAAGTCGTGTCCTTGATTCTGAATGATCTCTGGAGCCATGTACTCTGGAGTTCCACAGAAAGAGTAGGTCTTCTGCCCTCGTGGGAGCTTCTTTGCAAACCCAAAATCAACCTACAGAGATGCAGAGAGGGTGATATATATATATATATATATATACAGGGTTGGCCATTTATATGGATAGACCTTAATAAAATGGGAATGGTTGGTGATATTAACGTCCTGTTTGTGGCACATTAGTATATGTGAGGGGGCAAACTTTTCAAGATGAGTGGTGACCATGGTGGCCATTTGGAAGTCGGCCATCTTGGATCCAACTTTTGTTTTTTCAATAGGAAGAGGATCATGTGACACATCAAACTTATTGGGAAGTTCACAAGAAAAACTTTTAAAAAGTAACTTTATTCTTTCATGAGTTATTTACAAGTTTCTGACCGCTTATAAAATGTGTTCAATGTGCTGCCCATTGTGATGGATTGTCAATGCAACCCTCTTCTCCCACTCTTCACACACTGATAGCAACACCGCAGGAGAAATGCCAGCACAGGCTTCCAGTATCCGTAGTTCCAGGTGCTGCACATCTCGTATCTTCACACCATAGACAATTGCCTTCAGATGAGCGCAAAGATAAAAGTCTAAGGGGGTCAGATCGGGAGACCTTGGGGGCCATTCAACTGGCCCACGACGACCAATCCACTTTTCAGAAAACTCTTCATCCAGGAATGCTCGGACCTGACACCCATAACGTGGTGGTGCACCATCTTGCTGGAAAAACTCAGGGAACGTGCCAGCTTCAGTGCATAAAGAGGGAAACACATCATCATGTAGCAATTGATAAAGAATGGCCCCACTATCTTTGTACCCCATATACCACACCATACCATCACTTTTTTGTTCCAACAGTCTTGGAGGGATCTATCCAATATGGGTTAGTGTCAGACCAGTTGAATGGCCCCCAAGGTCTCCCGATCTGACCCCCTTAGACTTTTATCCCAATAAGTTTGATGTGTCACATGACCCTTTTCCTATTGAAAAAACAAAAGTTGGATCCAAGATGGCCGACTTCCAAATGGCCACCATGGTCACCACCCATCTTGAAAAGTTTGCCCCCTCACATATACTAATGTGCCACAAACAGGACGTTTATTAAGATGTATCCATATAAATGGCCCACCCTATATATATATATATATATTGTACAATTCATTAAATGGGCAAAACAGAAATGAATAAATGAAAAACTTTCTATAGCTGTATAACAATTAAAAATAGCATTTTAACACCTACTTTCTAGGTAGGTGTTTTCTTGATAGTAGGAATATACAGTACAGTAGAAACATTACATATCCACTGTGCTGCTGTGTCTGAATTTATATTGGCAAAACATTATGTCCAGGTATCAAGAAGTATTTAAATCTGGGTATCAGGGTGGTATAAAAGTGACATAGTCAGGACTCTGCAAAAAGTCATGTTTGCTTTTAAGAGGACTATCAAGGATTGGGAATATATCACTCGCTCACGCACTCAACATCTGTACCACTTTATCCAGCATACAGGGTCATGGTCCAGACAGCTCCAGGGTCCGGGTTTGATTCCCATCTGTGTGTGCAAGGAGTTTGCATGTTGCTTGGTGGGTGTCCTCTGGGTAATCCGGTTCCCTTCCACAGTCCAAAGACGTGCAGATTAGACTTATTGGTGTTCCCAAATTGCTCATAGTGTGTGAATGAGTGTGTGTATGTGCCCTGTGATGGATTGGCACGTGGCAGTGTACAGTACATGCTAGACAGGGTGCCAATCCATGCACACAGAGGTGGGAAACGAACCCCGGGTGAGGAACGAACCAGGACCCTGGAGCTGCAAGGCAACGGCACTAACCACTAAGCCACCATGCCATCTGATTGGGAAGATATTTCTTTTATTTCTTTTAATAACTTTGTTTTGTTTGTCTAACTACTTTCTACAACAGGAATGCTATAAACTGAGAATGACATTGGGATTTTTGTTAAAGTTTGGAGTTATTTACAAGTTTGATGTATCCCCTGGTGTCCAGCATGAGGTTCTCTGGCTTCAGGTCCCGGTACATGATGTCTTTCTTATGGAGATAAGCGTAAGCCTCGACCACACACGCTGCTATGAACACGGCTATGTTCTCTTCAAAACGGCGTCTGAAACAAGCAGAACTGCTGTATAATACCATACTCCATCATATTCCAACAACATAAATAAATGTGACTATTTATACCGCTTTTAAGAACGCATACAGCAACGGCTTGACTCCATATTACCAAACATTAAGATAAAATAAGCAGGTCATTCTTACGCTTCCTTTAGCTTGGTCCATATCTCGCCACCTGAGCAAAAGTCCATGACCATATAGATATAGCGGGAGTCTTTAAAAGTGGCATGGAGCCTAGACGACAAGATTTAAAGTCAATTTGTGGTCAGTCATGTGTTAAACGAGTTCAGGAGTTCAGGATATTAGAGAATAATATCTCACCTGACTATGAAGTCACACTCAATGTCCAGCAAGAGCTTCCTCTCAAACAGCACATGGTCCTCTTGCCTCTTCTCTACTACGAACTTTTTGCTGATTTTTTTTATGGCGAAGTATTTCCCATACTGCAGCGTAGTCACCTACGAAATAAGGGTGGCGAACCAATTAACGGAAAAAGGCACCGCTTTGGGACACCTAGAAGCAGTTTGGGAAGAATGTAGGCTAGCGAGCAAAAATGTAGCAAAAAGTCTTCATACGCCCAAATTAAATGAATAAAACATGTAACATAATGCTAAGAATTATCATCATTTCCCGCACATGTGTTTAATTAACCAGAAAAAGGCCCTGTAGACTGAAAATGAACTATAATTACATTTAGCATCAACCCAAGCATTCACATATTCTACCATTTTGTGAACCATTAAGTCATTATTTATCTACTTAGAGCTATTGGAAAATTTCATAAATATGCTCAACATCAGACCATTTAAAGGAAGCATAACCTCTGTAATTATGAGTCATGTTTCCTGGTTTTCATTCTGTGTTCCTTTGTTCTAATATTAGATCATGCACTTCAGGCATCTTGCAAGCTAGATTTATTATTATTATTATTATTATTATTATTATTATTATTATTATTTAACATTTGCTGGAGCCTGTTGGCAAATATCCAAAATAATCTCGTTTCCTCATTACTACCTGCTTCAAAGAAATCTTTATTCATATTGAAACATGTGCATTTGTGAACACTTTTTTTTTTCAATCCAGGGACTAACTATATCCTGCTCCATGAATCTCAGTGTATTGTGGTGCTTAAAATGGTTCTTTCTGGAAACTGTGACTCCTGAGTCTGTTCCAAGAAGTGTCGAAAAGCAGATTCTGAAGATTGTTGCCAAAAGAGATCTTATAGTAGACAGATGCTAATCAGGCTTGTTTTTTAGGAGGAAAGTTAACTTGTATTTCATGCTTCAGGTTTGACTTCAAGGTTTGAACATGCCTACCAACATTTGGGTAACCGAGGGCAAATTCAAAAATAAAATAGTTGTCCCTAAGCAAAATAGTTGTTGCTCCCTGCCCATAAGAAATTTTACCATGGCATAGGTATACTATATAGTATATAGGTATGGTTCCATGGTAGAGTAAGTCCCCAACATACAAACAAGTTCCATTCCGAGAGCCCGTTTGTAAGTGCAGTTTGTTCCTAAGTCCAACGAAACATTGTCAATTAACACAATTGGCCCTACACAATATATTACAGTATAGTGTTCTTTAGAATCGTGCCAATGCTTGAATGATTCATGTTAAAAGAATGAGCAGAGGCTGTCATCTTTTCACCGCGCTCCATTCTCTCAATTATTTTCACTTTTGTCACCATCAATATTGCTTGGCACATTTAGATAGTACCAGCTTCATCGCCACTGATTTTATGATTTTTTGTTTCTGGACATCCTGGACTTGTACTGTACTTAAAGGGGATGAATTGTACGCCAGACATGATGTCAGTGTACTTCAGACATGATCTAAATGTGACGTTCGTATCTTCGAAAGTTCATAACTCAAATGTCCATATGTAGAGGACTTCCTGTACTTATTTGCTGACATAGTACATGTAGCACACTCTGATACATACCAAGATGCTGTCAAAAATATTTCATTCATGTTTATTCATCATAAGGGTAATATTTATATTGTATGGCACCAAGGTATGTATGTAACACAGAGCCTCGTGGTAACCCCATACATCCAAATTCTATCAACATTCCAAATCCAATACCAGTTCCACTCGTCCAAACCCCCCCAGTCCCAGGGTGACAGGGCTTCCTTGGTAGCGTCCCTCCTGGTACAGGACTGGGACGAGATCCTTCAACTGCAGAGAAGACACCGAGCTGAAGACATGAAGGGCAGAGCATTAAAGGCAGCACGTTCTCTTTAATCAGAGTTTCATTAAACGCGGACTTTTTCACAAACTGGCCGCAAGAAGAGGCTGCAGTCTAGCGATATTGATTTCCCTTTCATGTATTATGCAGACAATCTGAAGTCTGAAGCAAATTGACTTCAGCCTTGATTTGCTTTCTCCAAATAATATTTCAAACTAATTTATTTACTTCTTCAGTCGGTTAGATCTTACCTATCTTTCTTTAAAGGGTGAGTCTTCTCCAGGAGATCTGCACTGCATAGATAAGGGGAAAAAATGATCAAGACTTATCTCTACTATCGATTATTTTGTGTGTAAATGTTTTTGACCACAACGTTGATGCATTCTAATAGATGAGACGAAGGAACTGGTGTAATGTCAACAGAATAATTCAAATAGAAGCGATGAATCAGCGCAAAAGATAAATTGCAGCAAGAGAATGTTTGGTAAGCGCAGAGTGGAGAAATAATTAAATGCTCACGCTTCAAAAACATTCTATTTTCTGCACTGTGATGCTGCATTTTTCGTGCTATTTTGTGTGTGTATGTGGTAAGCTGGAAGCAAAAGAGCCATACTCATCATGTAGCTCTAGGCTCTCTATAGGGATCGTCTCCTCAAATGCCCTGTCAAGAAAAAGGAAAATAAAAATGGTTTTATTATTATTATTATGATTATGATTATTATTATTATTATTATTAATAAGACACTAGGGAATATATACACATATTGTCTAATCATTTTAATAGTGCATGAATGAATGAATCACAAAGTCACATCATTAAAAAAAAATATATATATATATATATATATTGAAGAAGCAAACATGATGATATAAAGAATTAAAAATACTGTATAGAATTAGTGAACTAAAAGAACCTAAACACTCACTCCTTATCAATGGCGAAGCAAGTGACAGGTCCCAAAGCGGTGCACGTAGCAGTCCTTAATATCTCACTGCAAACGAAAAAATAATAAAATAAATTATGCATTTAATAGAATTATATATTTGCTGAGATTCCATGGCTGCGTGTGATAGAGGATTGGACAAATATCTAAAAACACCTACAAAGGTTTGTAAAGGTGTAGTGAGGGTTGTGGAGTTTTTTTAATACTTTAGATTATTCCTACATATGAATATGTGTGTGTCTAATGGCCTTTAATGGACTGGCCCTCAATCCAGGGTGTATTCAGGTCTTACTCCATCGCGAGCCTGACATGCGTTTCAGCGAGACTAGCTAGGACTGGCAATGCTGTGATGATTAGAGTATTCATGTGACTCATGTGAATTTTTTTCCAATATCAAGATAAAAACAATCAGACCAAAGAAAAGAAAAGAAGAAAATTCCTTGTGTGAAAGTTTCCAAATGTTTAAACAGCCGTTATAGATATTTTACCGTATAAGGGCGAGTTCTCCGAAATAATCCCCTTGTCCCATTTTACGGATGACTTTTTGCTGCCCGTTCACTATCTTTGTCACCTGGACCTGAAGTCAGAAAGGATACGTACGAGAATGACGCACTGCAACAGGAATACAAAAATAGTGTCGCATTTAAATGTGTCCTCCATCACCTCTCCGTTTAGGATGATGTAAAACGTGTCTCCTTCGGCACCTTCACGCACGATCACCTCATTATCCTGAAACTTTACCTGGGAGTGGGAAAAGGAAGGATCGGCGTGGAAAATCAGCATGCGTTTATGTTTATTAAAGTCAGAAGTAGAAAGATTTTATAGAGGGCTGATGTTTTGACTAGGTGTCCTCCATTGTAGTCATAATTTACTCAGCAGCACAAGGCAAATACAGTATGTGGTTCCTACAAGACATGCAAAGCCAAATTGTTCTAAATCCTTCTACATGGCTGCTCATGTTGAGTCAGAAAGCAGCACTTAAATTTAAACACACTTAAACAAAAGAGCTATCCACCCTATTCAACATACATGATCTCAGACGATTCGCTAATGTCTTTCTGATTGACATCATCACCAATTCGTGGCAGTGACATCACCAGGATTTGAACCTCCCAGTAGATAATGGTAACACACATCTCTTACACCATACAGGATCACAAATGCGTTTGTCATTTGAAGTAAAACAAGTATATTAGATTATAGATATAATTTCAAAAAACTTCAAATTTATCAACTGCTGCACCTGTCAAGTGGCCTTAGTCTTCCAGTATACATTTCAACAAATGGCTTTTTGTTCCATTCTGTTCTTTTTTCTTTCTTTGTTTTTTTAATGCTCTAGATGCACAAGCACTGATGTATTCCTTCAACTGACCCCAGTGACTGCAACATGGATTTGTGACTCATAAAAATAATTCAATTCAAAGATAAACTGCGGTAAATTGAGGAGAAGCTCTGTGATGGAAACGACCCCGAGTGGCACCAACCTCCTCCATGGCATCAATGATGTTGGAGAGCTGTTCACTGCTCAGGGATTTAAAGGTACGAGCTCTGAAAAAGAAAACAGTCAAATTTCCTTAAATGTTTTTAAAAAATCACATTATGGACACTCTCGCTATCAGACTGTATAATCCTACCCATGTGACGGATACACAAGATTTTATGTCTAGCGATGATGATGCGTGAATATTAGATTGAAATGATGCATAATAGTGCTGATATTTAATTCGGTTTTAAAAAAAATCAGTTTCACTTACATTATCCGTCTTATGTCAGCAAAAATGGATAAGATGCAGCTGTTTTGCCTAGGCTTGAAATCTAATTCTAACCTAACATAAATACATTATCTAACTAAGAAACCTGAAGACCCCTCAATATAATAAAGTATATTCAACATTTATGTCAGGACGCTCTATTGTCAGGGCTTTTCAATATGTTTTCCAATTTTTCTGGATTTAGTTTTTTATTCTTTTTTATTTTTAAGTATCTGGACCAAGCTACATTTTTGTAGGACCTAGCATCTTTTGTGATTTAACTGATAGAAAATGATAAAAAAATATATATATATATTCTTTAATCAAGCAGAATAAATATCATTGGAAAACTGCTTTGGTATACAGTGCTGTGAAAAAATATTTGGTCCCTTCCTGATTTTCTTTTTGTTGTTGTTGTTGCATATTTGTCATACCCGGGTAAATAAAAAATGCAGTTTTACAGTGACAATTTCATTTATTAAGGGAAAAAAGCTGCCCAAACCTGCCTGGCTTGATGTGAAAAGGTAATTGCAATCTAAGGCTAATCATTTGTTGTGCTACCCTTGGTGGCAACAACTGCAATCAAGCATTTGCGATAACTGGCAAGGACTCTTTCATATCACCATGGAGGAATTTTGTCCCACTCTTCTTTTCTTTTTTTTAAAATCACCCATATTGGAGGGTATTTAAGCATGAATTCCTGTTTAAGATCATCTCCATCAGATTTAATTCAAACTTTTACTAGGCACTCCAAAACTGTGTTTCAGATCATTTTCCTTCTGCGTAACTCAAATGCATTTGAGCTCAATGTCACAAACTGAAGTCCCAAAGCCTTAGAAATAGCTTTGTAACCCTTTCCAATTAATTTGTTTCTTATTTGTTCCCAGATGGTCGAACATTATCCTTCATGATGTTCTGGTAGAGCATCCGCAGAATTCATGGTTTCATAAATTATGGCAAATCGTCCATGTCCTGAAGTTGCAAAGCAGCCCCAGACCACCACCATGTTGGTATGATGTTCTTTTTATAAAACACAGTGTTAGTTTTATGCCAGAAGCAACGGGACGCAGATCTGCCAAAAATGTTGTCTTTATCTCATCAGTCCACAGAATATTCACCTTGGAAGTTTCCCATTGTTTCACAACTGTTCCAAATTTCCACTTTGGGCATAATGGCTCTCACCGTGGTTCGCCTAGAAATAGCTTTGTAACCCTTTCCAGATATATGTCAGTTATTTTGTTTCTCATTCTTTCTTGAATTTATTTAGATAATGTGGCTGTTTTACATCTCTTTAGCATGCTTCACTTTGTCAAACACGGTCTATTTAGGGGATTTCTTGATTCAACAGGTCTGGCAGTAATCAGTCCTGGGTGTGGCAAGTGAAATCTAACTCAGCTTTCCAAAAATCACAGTTTAGTCATGAATCAGAAAGGTGGGGTGGCTTGATTACTTTTTCACAGGTAGGTTTTGATTTTCCTTTTTTTATTAAATGAAATCATTTAAAACCTGCATTTTTTATTTACTCAGATTATCTTTCTGTAATATAAAAAAAAGATGTTTGATGATCTGAATTGTGACAGAAACTGTGTCCACCATTCAAGTTGATTATGTTCCTGTAACATCAAATAGCCAAACATTTTATTCTACTTATAAGGTTGTGAAAAAGTATTTGCCTTTTTTTCTCTTCTTTTGCATATTTATCACATTTTTTATCAGACCACCCCATTTCGTTGGTTATTTTCCTACAACAGCACAACCCCAGTGTGTCCTTTAAATAAGTAGGCAAAGATGTACAGTACCATGACAACCTAGGTTGCTAGTAAAGTGTTTTTTTTTTTTTGGATAAGTGGGCTATAGCCTACTTATATGCCAAGAAAATTTAATCTTTATGTCTCTGTAGTCCTTATGGTCTAAAATACAAAAAGATACTACTGTAGCTCAGACAGTAAAATCTGCACTGTATAAAAAAATGTTTACCGCCAGCGTGTTGTCTTTACATACAGTATAGAGAGGGAAAAAGATAAATCTCTTACGTCTTTAAAAAGCCCATCAACTGCGCTCGTTTATGCTTTGACTTGATTGCCATGATGCTCCTGTATATCTGTCTCTCAATGCACCATAACTTAACAGGCGTAACCGCTAGTGGATTAGGACAGACAGGCAGAGATGAACAGATATGAGTAAGAAGTCAGACGGAAAAAAAATATAACATCAACTTGAAGCTAAAATCAAGCTTTTGCTTTTTGACAGGTCTCATGCCACCATTAGTATACACACACAAACTGTAGTGTTGAGTCAGATTATATGGGAGGTGTTGAGCCATGACTGAGGACTTTGGCAAACCTTTGACCGACGCTGTCCGTTTGCAGTTGTACAAGATGGCCAGCTCACCGAAGACATCTCCAGAGGTCAAAGTTCGAAGATGACGCCCTGCCTGAGTAACTCGGAGCTCTCCAGCTGTGATTAAAGGTGTTCGATTTAGTCACATACTCGTCAGATTTACTTAAACGCACAAGCATCCGTTATGTAGTAAAAACACATACACACATACAGCATACGCAACACACCTGCAACAATGTACAGACTGTCACCCTCTGTGCCCTCTTTAATGATCTCATCACCAGGACAGCGGTCCAGACAGACGAGGAGCTCCACCATCATGTTGATCTGCTCCTCCTCCAGACGACTCAGGAAGTCGTTTTTCTGCATTGCCTTCATGATCTGAGCTTTTTCACTGCACACATACACACACATATATATATATAGACACTAATTGTGTCTTACTATTTGTCACTCAACAGCAAATAAATATCCAGCTCAATATTTAACCAGAGTTGTACGCCAAAGGACATAATTTAACCTGATGTTCTTTTTGACCCTGGTGGATAGGATGTCCATGTCCTCTGGTATCGGCTCCGGAGCCATGACTGCCGCTCGGTTCTGCCGGACCTCCACACCGTCATTGCTGTTTCTCTGAGACAAATGATCTGAGATTGCAGACACAGAGTCTGTAAGGAATCATTGACGTTACATTCAACATTCAATGGTCCAAAAGACTGATTTGACTGTTAACTGATTTTTTCTTCTTCTAAAGGCTGATACTGGAGAACGTAAACAAAATTATTTTTTTATTAATTATATTAAAAATATTATTTTTATAATATAAATATTATTTTTTAAAACTGTGTGCAATAGGTGCCTAATGCTAAACCAGTGGATATAAATGTCAAGCATTAATTAGTTTAATTCTAAATCCAAATGCATTGTCTGACTGTTCATAGATGGGGATAAAATATTGTGTTCATTTCATTTCATTCTCCAAACAAGCGCTATAATTGACTGATGTGATATTTTTCCAACGCCGTTGGTCTAACCACAGGCAAACCTCATGGACAACTACTCAAACTGGATTGAATGCGTGACACCTGGGCGCAGGTCTATATAGGCCCCCAGTCAGCATGAGGACATTTAGGTAGCACTAGGTATGAGAGAGTTCTAGTAATAGGGAAAAAGTGAAAAGACACACACAAAAAAAGAGAGAGAGGCAACTAAAAAGAAAATGAAAACACAAAAAAAGGAAAAGTTAAAAAACTAAAAAAAGTAAAAAGATAAAAAAAGAAAAGTAAAAAGATAAAAAAGTAAAGTAAAAACACAAACAAGAAAAAACTGAAAAGAGACGATGAAGTGAAAAGACAAAAAATTGAAAAGTGGAAAAGAAAAGAGGACTCCATCTCAAAGAGACGAAGGAATTTCGTTTGTGTTTGTGCAAAAAGAAAAGAGAATCCCATCTCGAGAAGTTTTCCCGTAAGTGTGCACAATCACTTCCTCAGCAGCTCAGCATACTTCCCAGCACTCCTCCCTCTCACGCCCTCCTCCAACTCATAACGGTTTTAAGTGTTCTGTAATAGCTAGCGCATTGTGTTCTTAAAGAGCATAACTTAAATCAGCATCAAGTAAAAGTTTTTTTTTTTTTTTTTTGTCTGATATCTGATATAGATTAAAACCACATAAGCTTGACCACCCTGCACTTGATAATTTGTATTTTGTTCGTCTGGATCTTGGGCTTTGTCCCATTTTCTTCTAGTGGTCACTACATTGGATCATTTGAGTTACAAGATCTAGCACATGTTTTTTTCTTTTTATGCTGGATGCACTTCCCCATAGCATACACCCCCATACACCCATGTCCTCCCATTTTCTAACTGGGCTTGGGACCAGAACTGCATGCAGTGGCTCGGGTGTGGTGGGTAGAGTTAAGTATCTTGGCCAACGACCAACAGCAGCAACCTGGCACTGGCAGGGCCTCGTCATGACCAACCTACACTACTAATGAGGAAAAAAAAAAAAGAGTTCCACTAATGTCCTATTATTCTCCAGTGAAATTGTCAGAGATGAAAGTTTTCAGAATGGAGGCGTTTACACATTTTCAGTATGATGACAAGCTGCATTTTTATATCTTATCTGTCCTTAATTTCTACTTCACTTTTTTTTTTTGTATTACATCTAATTAAAAATAAACCAGAGATCAGGAAAATGGCATTTTATCCTTTAAACATTAATCCAGTATGTGTTCTCAAGAAGAAGTATTTTCTGCTCAAGCACACACACACACACACACACACACACACACACATACACACACACATTTGCATACCCAGCCCAACAAAACGACACTGCAGCTCCTCCAAGAGTTTGTCTTTCTCCTTCAGCCTCGTCTCTGGAGACAGAGAAAAAGAACCACTACTAGAAACCAGACCGCACATACAGTACTTTTAGAATGAATAATAAATATCCTCATTAAGAAGCAACTCATTAACTCCACTTTCTACAGCTCATAAAATGGGTTGATGTCATTAAGCCGCGTCTCTTACCCAGGTTCCGATTCTCGTTCTGCAGCTCCTGGTTAATTTGGCATTGCTTCTCCAGTTTCTGTCGGAGTTCCTTCAGCTTGGCCTCCATGTTTGTCCCTGAGTGAGGAATAAAATCGTCAGCTACAGCACTGCGCCTGTGGCTTTCATTAAAAACTCGCCCAACAACACTAATCTGAGGAAAGCAGGAATTTCAGGGCTGAATTAATTTCAAGAGGGAAGGCAATCTTAGAAATAATGTTATATAAATAAATACGAGTTACCCAAAGCCATGAGTAATGAAATAAAATCCAAACAGTTTTCAAGTCAAACAGGGACTTTTGATTTTGCAGAATAACAGAACGATTCTTTCTCTATATAATCCCCCACTGCATTAATGCACTTAGCCCAGCATTTCACTAGTGCTTGGATATCATCAGGGTAGGAAGTTTTCTCAGTACGCCGGAGTGATGATCAGACTGCTTGCTTCATGTATACATTTTGTTCCCCCCCCCCCCCCCCCCGAACTCCTGCAGACCGTTTAAAACCCAAGATTTTTAGCCATTATGTTTTGCTTTTTTTTTTTATTTAATACAAATAGGGCACAGGATTGTGACCTATCTTTTTTTTTTTCAGAACAAAACAGTGAATATGAGAAACTAAATTTTATTACATTTAAACCAACTATACAAACAAGACTGAGCAAAAAAAAAAAAAAAAAAAAAAAATAGTAGCACAGTTCCACATGATTGCATGTTTTTATAGTGGTTTTTGGTTGTTACTATGAACCTTTCAATTTGAAAGATTTTACATTTTACAGGTTCTACATATGCCTGTAGTGATAACATTTACACATTATAATAGTAATGATAACTTTTGTTCTAAAAAAAAACAAAACAAAAAACAGGATTGTTATTCACATATAAACGTTAAAACGTTCAAATGTTTCACTTTGGTCTCATCCTTGTTTTGTGCTTCTGTAAATTTGATGAACTATAAATGTACAGCAACTGATAGTAAGATTGGGGCAATTGTTTTTAATGAAAATGTTTTCAACTGATTTAGTGCAGAGATATTATTACAAGCGGATTTTTGAAACGTATAGTCGTATAATATGATTTCTTATCCAGTTTGTTAACCAATGAGAAGTCTGATCATCCTGCAAGAAATTTGTAAAATAATATTAATAATAATAATAATAATAATAATAATAAATTAATTTTGTGTTGAGTGCTATTTTTAAACCCTCGCCTTCTGTTGTTATGTATGAAATTACACCAGCTTGTATTGAATTATTCTGCTTGTCCAAGATGGCAGCCTCCATAACATCTGGTTTGTTTAAAGTAATTCCAGACGATTCCACTTCTCATTAAACAGAGGGCGATGGAACCTAGAGGCTAAAATAATTTTTAAACTGTGCAAAGGGAAAAAAAATAACTCCGGCTGTCCAACATGTTCACTAGAAGGTTACAGTGTAGGTACATTACGTTGCGAAATCACTTGCGTTTTCACACAGAATGCCGGAAAAGTTAACCAAAGACAACAAAAAGCTCTGGGTTTGCTTTGCATAATTTATTCATGTTTGTAACTGGACGAATAACAAATAAGTAACCACATGTATTGAGTAACTATAAAACATCACTACAGTGTTCTTTACAAGCTAAAGAGTCATTTTAAAGGGGCTATATTTAGGTTTTAATGCAGATGCATTTCCCATGAGCTCAATTTGCAACAAATACAAACAAATCAATGAAGCATGACGTGCCATTAAGGTGGCTTTGAAAAATGACTTTGCCTTAATGTATGCACACTCACATGTGTGATACCTACAGAGCAAAGTAGATTTAATTAGTGACTGCACATCACCCCACCTCCCTATTATTAACTCCCGTTCACACTGGACGATATCATCCCAGTCTTTTGTGGATTATTTTTTTTCCACTATCTCTCTGCTCTGTCTGTAAATACAATCATGATCCTAGCTCAATATGTTCCATTCACACACACACACAGGTCATAGAACACACCTTAGTAATCATAAAATGCTAAATAAAGTAATCCTGTAAAGTGTTGTCAAACAAAATTGTCTCTTAACAACATATGTATGAATGCTGTAATTTTGTAGATATAAATGGGTTCAAGGTAGTTTATTGTATGTCTCTCCCTCACGAGCCATTTATGAGATATTTAGAGTTGTAGAATTGCTTTTTTTTAATTATTATTCTCAAATAAATTCTAACTAATCCCAATCACTCCTGCAGGTATTTGGACATGTCACTCGTGCTCCCGGAGAAGTCATATTTCCACTCCCAAACACGTTTGAGCAATACTAACCACTCACTCACTCACTCACTCACTCACTCACTCACTCACTCATTGTCTATAACGCTTTTCAGGGTCGCGGGGGGCCTGGAGCCTATCCCAGGAGGCTTAGGGCACAAGGCGGGGTACACCCTGGACAGAGTGCCAATCCATTGCAGGGCACAAACACATACACTTACTCACACACTCATTCACACACTACGGGCAATTTGGGAATGCCAGTTAGCCTAATCTGCAGGACTTTGGACTGTGGGAGGAAACCAGAGTACCCGGATGAAACCCACCAAGCATGGGGAGAACATGCAAACTCCATGCACACAAAGACAGGAATCAAGTCTGGACAGGAATCAAACCCGGACCCTGGAGGTGCAAGGTGACATCTAACCAATACTGACCAATCTTGAATAAATTCTGACCAATTCTGTCTGCTCCAGATGCAATTCTAACCAGTTAAAAACATTAACCAAAGGAACAGTGCTCAATGGCTTCCATTCCCAAAACAATTAATCTCTTCTACTCAGAATAACGTCTGTCCAATCCCGACCACATCCAAAGGAATTTTGCCCAATATAGCTTGCTTCTGAAGGAATTCTAACCAGTCCCCATCTCTACCAAAGGAACTCTAACTGTTTCTTTATGCTCTCAAAGAAACTCTAACCAATAAGGAATGGATCCAGGCAGCTATTGAAAGAATTCTGACTATTCTGCTCACTTTCAAAGGACTTCTGACCAATTTCCCTGGACCAGAAGGAATTCTGAGCAATCTCAATTACTCTGGTCTGGTCAATCTCTCCTGCTTTTGAAGGAATTCTTAACAAAGATGGCCACTTCCAAAGGAATTCTGATCAAACTTTTTTTTCTTCAACAGTCTAAAACAGTTCCCTCCACTCCAAAGGTACTCTGATGAATACACCTCCCCAAAAGATGTTCTGACCAATTCGATCCACTTCCATGGGAATTCTTACCAAAAAAGAACCCATCAGGCCTCTCTGATCCCAAAGTATTCAAACCAATCACATCCACTCCAAAACATCCAATCCAATTGTTCCTGCTTCAAAAAATATCCCAACCAATCCAGACCACTCCCTAAGAAACTGTGTCCAATCTCCTAAACCCCTCCTCCTTTACAAACTGCTTTACAAACTATTTCACCTTTCATTAAACAGACGGCGATGGAACCTAGAGGCTAGAATAGTTTTTATTAAAAAATTAATCAGAGAAGCAAATAAATGGTATAACATGCCATATATTTATGTAAATCTGGATTGTATCCAAAAAAACATAAGACCACAGCTGGCCAAATCACTGCAGAATTAAATGTGCCCTGTTTCCACCAAAACTACATGGCCAGGCTGCTATAGCCAAACCTTTTGTCACTCAAGCCAATGCCAAACATCAGTATTAATGGTTCCAGCAGTGAAAATCTTGGGCTGTTGACAATGTCTAACATGTATTGTTCTCTGATGAGTCCACCTTCACTGTCTTTCCCACATCCAGAAGATTACGGTGTGGAGAAGCCCCAGAGAAGCGTACCACCCAGACTGCTGCATGCCCAGAGTGAAGTATGAGGGTGGATCAGTGATGGTTTAGGCTGCAATATCATGGCCCAATACTTGTGCTAGATGGACGCCTCATTGCCAAGGACTACCGAACCATTCTGGAGGACCATGTGCACCCAATCAAACATTCAAACATTGTATCCTGAAGGTGGTGCCGTGTATCAGGATGACTGGTACAGAGTGGTTTGATGAACATGAAAGTGATGTTGAACATCTCCCGTGGCCTGCACAGTTCTAAAGATCTAAATATTATTGAGCCACTTTGGGGTGTTTTTGGAGGAGCGAGTCAGGAAACGTTTTTCTTCACCAGCATCACATAGTGACCTGGCCACTATTCTGCCAAACGAATCTCCCTGGCCACTGTGCAGGACTTGTATCGGTCATTCCCAAGATGAATTGATGCTGTATTGGCCGCAAAAGGAGGCCCTACACCATACCAATGAATTATTGTGGTCTAAAACAAGTCATTTCACTTTCATTGTCTAACCCGTGTGTGTGTGTGTGTGTGTGTGTGTGTGTGTAATTGGTGCATATCTGTGTCTGTAAAATATAAAAATATAACAAAGCTGTAAGATTTTGTATTTTACAGTTTTTATTACATTGCCATTTGTAAAAATATATGAAATCTATATAACAGTGAATTTTACACTGTTTAAAAAAAAAACCTGCATAGTGTTAATCTAAACACAGTGTTGCATTAAACAAGAATAATTGAAAAAATTTTAGTCGATTAGAAATCAACAAAGCTACTAGTACATGTTTTGTCAAAAGTTAGTTTTTAAGATTTGAGTTCATTGCTGAGAAATGAGTAGTGAGTGTTATGACCCTTGGGTCTGTTTTATGACTTAGGAGTCATTACAGGGCAACATGCAAATTATATTATACAACATTTTCTTGAGAAAATATCTAGAAGGTTTTATATTTATGTCAGATATTTTTATTCCAATAAGTCACATATTATTTACATTTCATTGATTGTAAACTAGAAATGCACTGATAATGTATCTTGTAAAAAGAAAAAAAAAAGGTGTATTTTTTTTGTTTGTTTGATACCGGTTTCTTTTCTTATTATATTTCTTCCCTATAATGTAGATGTGTATAAATACACATCCAGTGAAACAATATCACTCGTGCTTCCTCTTAATATAAGGTGTAATTTTTGAGAAAAAACATGCATTGAAGAAGTACAATGGTATAAGCTAGAACATTTTTGGATGTTTAAATATTGTTCGGAATAGTGCTGTATTTTTTAAAATAAATATTTGATTACAATTTAGAATAACAGGCCACATTTAGTTAGCATAGTTAGGAGTGGCTGCTATTGTAGGAAAATAATTAACCACAGGCTGAAAAAGAGTTACTGTTATTCTTTTTTTTTTTTTTTTACAAAGTTTTTATTATGCATTTATAGTTTAAAAATGTACTCCAAACACAATATTAGTCTTTTGTGCATTTTTTCAAACAAGAAATCCAAGCAGCAGTAAATACAACAGTTTAGCTCTTACAGTGTTGACTTTCAAGATATAGAATAATCAAACAAACAGGACTCCTGTTATCAGGCATCAATCTAATCTCAAGAATTATAAAACTTAACTTCTTACCTGGGCAGGTGAAATGGCTTCCAGTCACATCCACTCTTCCACTCGATGTTCTATATTTCATTCATGAGCAGAAAGTTACAGCTCTACAACTCTGCTATAAGTCCAAATTCACATGTACCACACGCTATAATTCCATGCAATGTCTTCATTCCTTGCTCACTATGTTCTCTTCTCCAAGTGCTTTTTACTCCATAGACGTTTCTGTGTCCTTATCTCAAAAGGTGTAGGCAAAAATCCCTCATGGTTTCTATGACACTGATCATTAACCTGCTCCTCCACCCACTTTAAACACGTGGGAAGAAGGAATTACTGCTTTTATCAGCAAAGATGTCTCAGTAATCCATCATGAATGTCTCTCTCTCTTTCTCACACACACACACACACACACACAAACACCACCCAACACATATATATACACTCACCTAAAGGATTATTAGGAGCACCATACTAATACGGTGTTTGACCCCCTTTCGCCTTCAAAACTGCCTTAATTCTACGTGGCATTGATTCAACAAGGTGCTGAAAGCATTCTTTAGAAACATTGGCCCATATTGATAGGAGAGCATCTTGCAGTTGATGAAGATCCAGGGCACGAAGCTCCCGTTCCACCACATCCCAAAGATGCTCTATTGGGTTGAGATCTGGTGA
This sequence comes from Clarias macrocephalus, assembly GCA_011419295.1. Taxonomy (NCBI): domain Eukaryota; kingdom Metazoa; phylum Chordata; class Actinopteri; order Siluriformes; family Clariidae; genus Clarias; species Clarias macrocephalus. Next base: position 18,390 of record JAAGKR010001523.1, on the reverse strand, counting down.
CTGTGGGGGCTATTTTAGTACAGTGAACTCATTGTCATGTTCAAGAAACCAATTTGAAATGTTTCAAGCTTTGTGACATGGTGCATTATCCTGCTGGAAGTAGCCATCAGAGGATGGGGACATGGTGGTCATAAAGGGATGGACATGGTCAGAAACAATGCTCAGGTAGGCCGTGGCATTTAAACGATGCCCAATTGGCACTAAGGGGCCTAAAATGTAACAAGAAAAGATGCCCCACACCATTACACCACCACCACCACCAGCCTGCACAGTGGTAACAAGGCACGATGGATCCATGTTCTCATTCTGTTTACGCCAAACTCTGACTCTACCATTTGAATGTCTCAACAGAAATCGAGACTCATCAGACCAGGCAACATTTTTCCAGTCTTCAACTGTCCAATTTTGGTGAACTCGTGCAAATTGTAGCCTCTTTTTCCTATTTGTAGTGGAGATGAGTGGTACCCGGTGGGGCCTTCTGCTGTTGTAGCCCATCCGCCTCAAGGTTGTGCGTGTTGTGGCTTCACAAATGCTTTGCTGCATACCTCGGTTGTAATGAGTGGTTATTTCAGTCAAAGTTGCTCTTCGATCAGCATGAATCAGTCGGCCCATTCTCCACTGACGTCTAGCATCAACAAGGCTTTTTGGCCCACAGGATTGCCGTATACTGGATGTTTTCCCCTTTTTACACCATTCTTTGTAAACCCTAGAAATGGTTGTGTGTGAAAATCCCAGTAACTAAGCAGATTGTGAAATACTCAGACCGGCCCGTCTGGCACCAACAACCATGTCACGCTCAAAATTGCTTACATCACCTTTCTTTCCCATTCTGACATTCAGTTTGGAGTTCAGGAGATTGTCTTGACCAGGACCACACCCCTAAATGCATTGAAGCTACTGCCATGTGATTGGTTGATTAGATATGACCCAAAGACTCTGTGTTACAACAGCCGATGAAGGCCACCTTTGTCCACATACCCAGAACGATCCCAGGGTCCTGTCTCAATGACCACTGTCCTGTTGCACAAAACCTCTCTCCTCCAGCGGTACTGTATCATTGTTGACACTGTAGGATATGCAAAGACATTTTTTTTCTGTGCTGTAAAGTATATGTGGCAAATAATGGCTGCTTAAAACAAGGTAAACATAAGACAATAAAACCCAGCAGCTGTTCCTGAAAAGTACATTTCCCACCCTCATCCTCACCACATTCTGCATTCAACAGATAGACTATCTAGAAACATGAGCGGCTGCATCACTACCTGGATTAGAAATTGCTTGTCTTGGAGTGCAAGACCTTGTAGCGGATTTTGAGGACAGCTGAGATGATCAATTCCATTTTAGTTATATAACACTTGTAACAATGGACATTGTCTCAAAGCTGCTTTACAGAACCAAAAAATGGAAATTACTGCCAGGTGTGAGGAAAAATATTTAAATGATAATTTAGATTGTCCATGATGAGCAGGCCAAGGGTGACAGTGGCAAGGAAAAGTTCCCTGAGATGGCAATTGGAAGAAACCTTGAGAGTAACCAGACTTAGCAGGGAACCCTTCTTCATTTGGGTGATATCAGATAGCAGGGATTGATCTGCATTCATACTGGGCATTAGGAGGCTGGACGTTCAATATAACAAGAGAAGTGCTTAAGTTAATATGGAGTCCACTTGTAAGTTTGCGGAAAATTCAGCCATCAGGGTCTCATTCCTCTCCATTGGAGACGTTTACACCACATGCTGCATCTGATTTGTCACCAGTATTGTGTAGTGTACTGGCTGTATGTGAAATCTATATTAAAATTAAGATTAAAAGCCACTTGACTTGACCAGAAGTTGACAGAAAACATTTTGACAGCTGTACCCCTGTTTTCTACTAGAATGTTAACCTTTCTATCACAGGAGTTATCTTATAGCTTATAGGAGTTAGGAATAGCTTTTGGGTTGGCTCATACAGGACACTGAGTTAATCTATTGAAGAGTTTCATATAACCTTGCCCAAGTTAGTTATACCACAGCATACCATTCAAGATTGCACCCTGGAGTAGTTTAAGATGAACAGTTGCTGTTTTATGGGCACAAGTTAATAATTAATGCTGTAATTCTAGGTCAAGAGAATATAACGTCTGCCAATCTGTTATCTAAATATTATTTCAAAAAGGTCTTCTCAGGTTCTCATGCAAAAATAAATTTATACACAATACAAAAGACATACAGTAGCATATTTAAATAACATAAAGACTATTTTCACCCTGCACTATACTTATGTATGCTGAGTTTGGTTGGCTAGGCCAAGTTTAATGACTACACATGTGATAATGATTAGCTGCTCAATGTGTCACTAAACTGTGGAAGTTTGACTACATCAGATTAAAAATCTCTGGGCAATTCAGGGTATTAAATTATTATTTTTATTTTATAACAGAACGTAGAAATGAATGATTTTATGCCTATGCAAATGATGATGCAAATGTACAGTTTGCATAAGTAGCATGTAGATTCCAACTTCACCACATAAATTGTGAATATTGTGAATAGATCATTTTGGATATTTTCCCATCAACTTACAGTAAAGGAAAAATAAAAACATTTAAACCTAGCTTTGGGGTTAAGGTTAGAGCTGTTGTCATTGAAGATTCAAGAATCAAGATTTCAACAGTAGTGTTGCATAAATATCTGCATCCATATCGCCATAAATTAACAACACAACAACACAAATAATCAAACATTTCTTCATATATTTATTTAAGCCATGTATTTAATAGCATTTGTAATTAACATTCACTAAAACCTTTTTCATCCTGAAGCTATTGACCAGTCTTTTAGGAATCACTGATCAATTCAGCAAAATTTTCATTCATCCCATCTGTGAAGCATGGTGGTGGGAGCATTGTGATTCTGAGCTTCAGTTTTATGCTTCAGTGCAGACAGCTTGTAATAATTGAGGGAACAATGAATTTAAAAAGGCCCTGAAAAGGGCTTCAAGAGTAGATTAATCTAAATTGTGAGAAGATTAATCTAAAATTCCTTGGTCTAAAGGTAAAAGTGTTTGTAAGTATAGATGTATATTAAGCTATATAAGTATAAGTAAGTATACAATTTAAGCAATCTAAGCAATTTAAGGAAGTTTGTTTTTGAAAGTAAAATATGTTTGTAAATAAGTTTTTTTTTTTTTGGTTTTAATAAACAAAAGTAAGTGAGTGCATTTCTTATTTGTCGTCTACACGAAGTAAAATAAAGTACCATATTTGATGTAGGTAATGTAGGTGAAAAATAAAATTAATTATATTCCAATGTAAGTAAGCATGTAAAACTCGCACAAGGAAATAAGCAATTTAGTGATTGAGTAAACCTAGCATGGGGAAGTAAGCTAATGAGTAAAACTAGCACAAGGAAATAAGCTAGTTAGTTAGTAAAACTAGCATAAGGAAACTAGCTAGGTGTGCATGAAAGTAAGATTTCTTTTAAATATCTTGAGAATTCTGGATTGAAGTAACATTTTAAAATGTTACAAAATAATTTTATTAACATGAGTATACAGCATAAATAGTATCTAAATTGTATTAATGAAATAAACAAATTATAATTCAAACAAATGTGAAAATTAATTTTCTATTCAGTGTGAAATCAGAATATGGGAAACAATTTTAAAAATCTTTCTTTGAAAATGTCTTTTTATGGTGCTTTTGGTCAATTTTAACATCTTCGACTTATATACTTATATGATGTTGAACATATTCACTTTGCTAAAGTTTCAATCTTTAAGAAGTATAGATTGTGTGCTCCTGGAAAATTTGACAAGTTAAAAAAAAAAGAAGAAAGAAAAACAATGCTGCTTTTGACATTTTAGTAATGCTTCAAAATTAGACTTCAGTGCAGGCTTAAATACATTAAACACAGGGAGCAAAACTAGCACGAGGAAGTAAGCTAGTGAATGAGTGAGTAAAACTAGCATAAAGAAAAAAACTAGTGAGTTTGTTAGTAAAAGTAGCATAAGGTAATGACCTAATGAGTAAGTTAGTAAAACTAACATAAGGAAGTAAGCTAGTGAGTGAGTAAAACTAGCATAATGAAATAAGCTAGCGATTGAGTAAGTAAAACTAGCACAAGAAAATAATCTAAATAGTGAGTTAGTAAAACTAGCATAAGGAAATGGGCTAGTGAGTGGGTGGGTGTGTTAAATTAGCATACGGAAAATATCTTAGTGTGCATGCATGTATAGATTTTCACAATGTTTTTAAAATAATTTCAATTCTGGCTTTTTAATTTTTAAAACATTGCAAAATTCTTTCATTAACATGCATAAATAATACAAATAGTATTAATTAAATAAATAATAAGAAGGCAATTATTTGTCACTTGTATTTTACAGCACAGTGAAATGAACAATTTAAATTGAAACAAATAAAATTCAAATAAACATGAAAAACATGCATAATAAAGTAATTATCAATGAAATATAAAATCACAATATGGAAAACAATTTTAAAAATTTACTTTTCTTTGAACATTTATTTTTATGTTTATTATTATTATTATTATTATTATTATTATTTTAACATCAACTAATATTCAGTATAATGTTGAACATATTCACTTTGCTAAATTTTCACCAAATATAAATTGTGTGCTCCTGAAAAATTTCACATTTAAGAAAAGAAAAGAAGTTTTGGCTCCAAGCATTTTATTGATGCTACAAAAATAGACGTCAGTGCAGGCTTGATTAAACACATGCCAGTGAAACATGGTAAGATCTTATGTTAAGACCTAGTCCAAGCTGTATGAGGAAATAAATAATTGATTGAGTGCTTAAAAGTATCATAAGGTAATAAGCTAGTAACAGAGTAAGTAAAACTAGCACAAGAAAATAAAGCTAGTGAGTGAGTGAGTTGGTAAAACATGCATAAGGAAATTAGCTGGTGGGTGAGTAAATCTAGCATAACAAAATAAGATAGTGAGTGAAGAGAACTAGCACAAGGAAATAAGATAATGAGTGCATTAGCAAAATTAGCATAAGAAAACTACCCAAGTGTACATGTATGTATAGGTTTTGACAAACTTTTAAATACCTTGAGAATTGTGGCTTGAAGTAACACTTTTAAAACATTTCATTAGTATGTGCAAAAATATAAATATAATATATAATTATATTATATAATTTATAATATATAGATTATAAACTAAATAAATATAAATCTTTCTTTGAAAATGTATTTTTCTATATTTTATGTTAACATTGAATATATTCACTTTGTTAAAGTTTCACAAAATATAAATCAAATTTAAAAAAAGAAGCAGAAGATGCAATACTGATTCAGACATTTTATTGATGGTTCAGAATTGGACTTCAGTACAGACTTGAATACATTAAACACAGGACAATAAAAATGTGGTAAGATTTTTTTTTTTATTAAGACCAAGTTGGAAATCTTCATACCAGCACAGTATGAACAGCTTTAAGTTGTAAATATAACTTTATAGAAGGTGAATAGTCTGATGTGCATTTATAAGTACTTGTACACATGCAGGAGGAAGCTTCACTCTTCCACTCTGACCAGAGTTCGCAAAGTTCTGATTATATAAAAATACATTTAGAATCTGCTTCAGATTTCTGATGCATAAATATTGTCAATTGTCTGAATACTGTCAAGGACTTTAAAAACTCAAGTGCTCACAGATTTAAAACATTATAAACATAAACCATCTTTGAAGCAGTACATACTATATAAGAGATTAGTACAGAATTGTCCGTCAACCCAGATCAGCCAGCAGATCAATACACACACATCTGATTCAGGAACAGATAGTTAAGGATACATGACTCACGTTGACACTTTTTCATACATTTATAAATCAGTGCATACAACACCAGTATTTAAAGAATAAAAAATATAATTCAGGCAATTATAATTCAAAAGTCATTCAATCTATCAGGGTATGTGCAGGCTTCGAAGAGGAGGTAAATTTAAGACTTTTTGAAGACATTTTTAATACCATTTAAGACCAATTTTGAAGTAACAAATTTGTAAACAACACAATTCAACCAGTTACCTTAACACATAATTTATATATAGAAAGAGTACAACACAAAAATAAACTACAAAACACAGTCTTTGCATTAATTAATCGTTACGCAGAACACAGAAATCTTCTACACACCGTGTGCCATTAACCTGATTATTTGATTTTTACTCCACTGATCTCAATTCTTTGCTCTTTGGTTATCGTACGCAGACACCAAAGCACCTCTGCTCATTAACCATTTCCCCATGGTTAGAGCTCATATTTTTCCCCGGGTCTCGCAGCTGCAGTAGAGCCTGTGTAAAGCAAACTCACTTCCCGCGAACTCATATTTTAATTGGTTTCACCTATTTTGTACTGTGTACTTTTGATCTGCGTGATGTCACATTGATTTCAAAATAAAAATTAAATCATCTTTTACAGGGTTAGTTCGATTAATTTTTTTTTTTTTTTTGAAAATGGATTTAAGACATTTTAATACTAATTAAGGCCTTATTTTACATAATGAAATTTAAGACTTTTAAGGACTCTTTAAAGATCCACGGACAACCTGATCTATCTTTCTAATAGAACACTTTCTAATCAGTGTAATGATCTACAGGTAGCAAACACACTCTAATAGTGCTTTAATATTCATGGCCTTTTTTCACAATTGTCTTAACCAATATTTGGGTGATTTTATGATTTGTGTAAACGGATTATTTACTTTGATACTTTTTGATTTACAGAGTAGATTTAGATCATTTGAGATCATAAAGGCTTTCAGTGCTTTAATGCAACAGTTACAATTTCTTTGTGGTTAGAACATCATCTGTATCTGTTCAAGATAATATATTGGTCCCACAAGATAAGAAAAATCTAACGTTTTTGGGACTTCAGGTGCTCAGTTACTTTGAGATTTTAAGGCAAAGATTGTTATAATTTTTAAGAACATCTGATAATTTTCGAAAGATTCCAAGGCCAATCCAGTAGGTTTTTCAGTATATAAAATATTTGGCGAAATATGTTGGGCCTTAAAATAAATGTTTCTTTCAAAAGGTTTTTTTTTTTTTACAATTAAACACTTTATAATTAATCGTTCCTGTTAAGTCAGAATTACTTTCATTATGCATTTCACAGATTGTAAATTTTCATCAACAGTAGAAACAAAAGGCTAAATATGCCGTGTCAAGTTTGTCCAGATAGTTTAAAATACTGAAATTACAATCATAATTTTATTTTAAAAACTTAAGAAATAAAAGATAAATCTCACAGACATTAAAAAAAAAACTTGTGACGTACTGACATGGAAACATATTTGGAACAATAATAACTGCCAACAGATTTCACATTTAAAATTAATTTAATGTTCCTTTTCATCTCTTATTTCATGTATGTGGTATAAAAATATACAGTATTTAGAAATGTTTATATATGTATATTACAAGGAAATTTTTGCTAAAATATCTTCATACTTGTGCTTCTTCAGAGACATACTGCAATACTAAGAAAAGAGATAATTATAAGAGCTTTCCATTTGTTTGTATCCAAAAAGGCAAAGATGATCATTAAATGGAAACATGAGAACTACAATGAACATTTTCTTTACCAGATAACAATTCATACATTGACACTTTTGGGAAATTGGGCTTCCCTATTCATTCTACTAATGCTTGAATGTCAGTCCTTCGGTCCCTTTTTATGAGCCCTTCATGGCATAGTGTGAAAAAATTAAATGAATTTAAGTGAAACTTCCTGTTAATATGCTACCACAATACTGATAGAGTCTGACAGAGAGATGTCTATGACAGTGGTTAACGGATTATAAAGCCTAACATGTTGTGGTTAATTTGAACTTTGTGCTACTTGTCGGTGTTGCTGCAGGCCTCCTTCAGGTCCTCCTGGTGCTCAAAAGCGGCTCGGACGAACTGACTGAACACCCGATCCATGTAGCCTTCGCCGTGTGGGAAAAGACCCTCGAGGAAGCCGATGTGCCCTCCGTGAGATGTTATAAGGAGAGCTACGTTCGGCGAGCGCTGAGCCAGAGCTTCCGGGAAAGCTGTGGAGAGGGAAAGAAAGCAGTATGATAACTTTAGGAACAAGATCGATACATATCTTTGACACAAAGAAGTGATAATGGATTTCTCACCATGTTTTGGGGAGAAGGGATCATCAGCAGCATTGAGGCACAGTATGGGGACAGACATCTGGGACAGTTTGTGATACGGACTGGCGTCCTGGTAATAATCAGCGCAGGACTTGTAGCCAAACATGACGGATGTGAAGCGCTCGTCAAACTCCCGTATCGTATTTGCCTAGACGCCAAGAAAATGAGTTTTAAATCAAGTATGTTTTAATTATGTGTCATTAAGTAGGTTGAATTGAATATGAAGCAGGAATCAGACAATTAGGCTTATACCTCAGCTCTGTTGAATTCTTAAATCTGATTGGTTAGAAGTTGGATCATTTCATATAACAGCAGCTACATATGTTTATGTCTTCTGCTTTATGCATACATGTGAAAAATATTTGGTTATAGCTACTACAACATGAAATAAGTTTTGTGGTTATGTTTTGAACTTTAAATCTAACTTAGAACTTTAATTAGTGTTAGGGTTAGTTATTAGCGTTGGGTTAGGGTTATTAGTGCTGGCAAATTGTTGAAATATATAAGAGAGATTAAAGATTTTGTTTGTATCAAAATGATCCACTTCAGTGACTTCATGCTTCGCACCATTCCGCTGTTGATTACTTTCCTATAAAATTATTACAAAATCCTCACTCACTCACTCACTCACTCACTCACTCATCTTCTATACCGCTTTATCCTGTATTCAGGGTTGTGGGGGCTTGGAGCCTATCCCAAGACGCTTAGGGCACAAGGAGGGGTACACCCTGGACAGGGTGCCAATCCATTGCAGGGCACACACCTACACACACTCACACACTCATTCACACACTATGGGCAATTTGGGAACGCCAATTAGCCTAATCTGCAGGTCTCTGGACTGTTTAAAACAATATAGAACTGAAAAATCTACAGTTGAGTTCAAAGGTTTGCATCCCATCATGACTTGGAGAAGTTAAAATGTAGCCATATGTTACAGATTATTTCTCTTTTTTAAGAAGTTAAAAATGGTAGTGAATGTATAAAACATATACTTGTGATAATGAAGATACTTTATTAAACCTACCTAGTGTAAAGTTTGTCTTAATGGTCTGCAAACTTTTGAACTTTCTATAATAATGAAATACAGACGCATGATAATGTCAGAAATAAAAGTGAATACCTTTAACACATCATCTATGTCGATGACTTTCTCCAGGATCTTTCTGTGTCTGAGGGGAGAGAGAGTGCGGGACAAGCATTAAGACCACTATTCGCAGATCTGTTTAAAGGTGCTTCAAAAGTTTAGAAAATGACTACTGCAGATTACTGGAACCATGATGATGGAGAATTCTGGACCAGAATGACTTTAAAATATTTTTTAATTTACGTTTAAGGCATTTGTCAGACGCTGTTATCCAAAGCGACTTCGATTTTATCTTATCTTAAAGGTTTTGCTGTAGAGCCCAACAGTGGCATTGAACTATTGAATAAATACCAACATCTGAACCTTTGAGCTACTGCTATGATTAAACTTTCTATATTATTTCATTTCAATTACTGTTATTCTTTATTGGTATCATAAAAGAAATAATAAAAAAATAATAAATCAATGAAATTAATTAACAATAAGAATAAAGAACCTGATGATGGCTTGGCACAGGTTGCTGGCGAGGTGGCGATTGAAAAGCAGCTTGTTGATTGGCTGCTCCAGCGATTTGGACGATTCGAAGGAGTTCCAGATCACGGACAGGGTGAGCCCGGCGATCATCTTCGACTCGCATCCTTTACGCGCCAGATAATTCAGCAACAGCATCCTGAATCAAGAAAATATCATTGGGAAAATATTCAGTTACAACCCTAATATATTTTGCTCTCTAAGCCATAAGAGAACGCAAAAACTAAATAAATAAATAAAATCACAGCACAACCTCGCAACTCACTGTAACAAATAAACATTAGTAATAAATATTAGACTAGTAATATTTAATAAAGGTTTTTATTCTTCAGTCTCTTTTTCTGTTACTTTTTCTCCAATGGTTGAACAGGTACTGAATGTGTGCGCTGGGTGCTCACCCCCCAAGAGACACCCCGGCTCCAACCAGAGGGGCTTGTGGGTAGAGCTCTTTCACATAATTGATTGTTGTCTCCACGTCCTGAGTGTTGGCAGCGCAGAAGGTTAGAGGAGTCTAAGGGAGGAAGAGAGAGAGAGAGAGAGAGAGAGAGAGAGAGAGAAGATACGATTAAGTGAGTCAGGTGAATTTTACGACATATTTCAGAGGTGTCACAAGGTCTCTGCTTTTTCTGTTTGTTTCTTGGAGCTCTATAAACCTCATGTAGATAAGATATAAACCGTGCGTGTGCATTGCACAAGTTGAACCATGACTCAGTGACTGTCTACAAGGAAATCTTTCTTTACCAGCAAGTGATATAAAGGCAGTTATAGATCATAGGTGTACTCTAGGTGAAAGCAGGTGTACTTTAGTGATATGTGGCTAAAGAAAACGAGAAAAAAGTTCCTTACCAGCAACTCTTCTCCTCCAAAACCTCTGTTATTCATCACCACACACCTGAGAGAGAGAAGAGCTAGTGAAGACTGCAGTTTTCTAGCATGACCTACAGCCATATCACACTCCACCAAGAGATCATTATTCCTACACCTGTTATTCATTTCACATTCATCGACATAGTAGAAACTACACACACTCACCTGTATCCGTGCCGTGTGGCTTGCTGGATCATGTGCAGGACGTACGTCTGCTGGCTGTTTCCTGTCAGCCCGGGGAGGATTAGCACGGTAGGCCGAGAGGAGGATTGTGGGTACTTTTTGCTATCTGTGTTATCCACCCAGTCTAGAGAGAGCTGACCACCATCGCCTGTCCTGATCATCTCGCTGAGAGATAGTTGGGAAGAGAAAAAAAAAAAGTGAACCAATTCAGTTATGAATCGTAATTATTTTATGTTGCAATTCATGTATCGCAAGACGGACTCCAAAACCAGAACAATTCTTTACCGAGTGAAATGCATTTTTATGGTGCTACATTATCAAAAACCACGTGCGCGTTAAAATCCTCCAGTCTGCCTTTTTCTCCAAACTCGAATTAGTCTCAAAAACACTCATTACACACTTACACCAGTCTCAAAACACTGTAAGCGCAAATTAGTCAAGCTCACTGTCAAGTTGAGTTTAGAGACTTTGGAGGGGTTTGAGGAGGTAAAACATCGCTTTTTAAAAAAAAAAATTTTTTATAATCCTATGATCCTATCATCTGTAATCCTAAACATTTCACTACATATCGTACTATGTATGTGACAAATAAAATTCGAATTTATTACGCGGGTCATACTTGCGATATGTTACAGCAGGGCAGGACTTGATGAAGACGCGTACGAGCGTCTGCATCCGGCCGCCCCAGCACCAGGGTGTGGGGCAAAATCTCTCCGACACAATGGGACAGTGTGTGTGCAGGAAGCCTCGCAATCCATTAGAACACACCAGCTTCGGCACCTGCACAAAAATTATTATTTTTTAAATAGAAAAATGACACGGAAAATACATTTTTGTGATTGTTAATTTATAACATTAATGATTCAGACTAAAAGTTTTGTTTCAAAATGTGCATGCGTATTGTCAGTATTCAGTATCGCTGATGTGTTTGATGGGGTTGTTTTTGCTTTATGTGAATTAATTTAATAAAACAATAAAAATGCACTAAAATTAACATTTTAGTCATAGATTTAAAACTCAGCCATTACAACAAGAAATGTCGTTGTGATTCGTTGAGGTAAAATAAAAGCCTAACACAGTTTGACCTGTAATATAATACAATAAGATCAATAATAAGACAGGAGGTGACTGACCTGAGCCTTCCTGCTGCCATACAAGAACAAGATTGAAGCTGTGACTGCGCCTAAAACTACAGTACAGGGTGTGGATGTGATGTTCTCCATACACACTCCCAACTGACCAGGTTTAAATAAAGGCATTGTTATTACTTTTAATAATCAGGCTTGATTTCTGTGCAATGATGAACACACACACACACACACACACACACACACAGAGCCGGTGACAGATAAACAACTTCCCCCTTCCGAAAATGTGGGGCAAAGGGGACATGACAGACTCCAAAAACACATGTAAATATTTAAAAAAATATATTTTATATGAATTTTCTAACAAATGCATTTTTTTATGTCCACTTAAATATAAAAACCTAAAAACATTCCGTACAAGACTACAAAATATAATGAGAATAATAGAACCGGTACTTCCGGTATTTTCCAATCCAATATTTCCTGGCATATAGGGCACTGAATAGTATTCCGACTCCCGTTAAGACACACCCTAGCTAGTGCACTAATCAAGAATTCAGACAGCCGTTTGAGACTTTCATTTTTCATTGAACATGAAAAAGGACCCGAAGCTGTCCGTACACTTGCCTTAATAAAAAAAATCCATAGCGATAATGAACATCCTCTTAAAATTCCGTCTAGACACCGATATCGGTTTTACAATAACTGTAAAAATAAACATGAGGTATAAAAGTGCCACTTTTCTGTTTTATCCGGGGGAAGTGGTTGTATAAACCTGTATAAACCTCACTGCCGGGTTCTAATAATCTTCTGTTCTAATGATCATGTCGCCCTCTAGGGGCCTCGGAAATAATGGCACGTACCTGTTTACCTGTTAATATACTACATAACTAAGTACTAATTATTAATAACAAGTACTAATTGCTTATAACTCAAATGTGTTCTGAAGGCCAATGGAATAAAAATATAATAACAATTCAGTTCCAAATTAGTTCCAGTAATGAAAATATTACAAGGCAGCTAAGAACATATTATGATGAACAGCAGCTCACCACCATATATTCTGGTCCATATCGTTCGTTCTTTTGTCACGTGACTCTCATAGACGCTGTGCAGTGCATTACTCAGGAAACAGGATTGAACGGTTCGTTTCATGAGTCTTCTAGTCCGAGTCGTTCGTTCTTTTGAATCTATTGCACTGCATAGCGTCTATGGGAGTCACGTGACAAAAGAACGCGCGAAATCTCTTTCTGACGCCACTTGTTCTTTCTGAGTCACTTTAAAGACTCGTTCAAAAAGAACGAATCGTCCATGAACAACCCATCACTAGTTACTTCTGCAAGGGCTGAGTGTAAAAATGATGACTAAAATGGTAATTTAGTTGAAACTATTTGTATAAGGTGAAATTTTTCATATTTTCAATGAACGTTTGCAAACGTTGTATTTAGTCATGTGACCAAGACTTACATTATAATATTTTAGGAAGAAACTCACTTATATAAATAAAGCTTCAGCAATACTGCAATTCAAATACTGTACAATCACACACATTTTGAGACAAAACTTTTAATCATCATAAAAAATAAAATCGTATTTTTTCTAACTTAACAAAAAGCATTTCCAAGTTTTTTTTTATTTGTTTGTTTGTTTATAAAAATAAAAAAATTGTGCAGGTGCCGAAGGTAGCATGTTCTGATGACCCTTGTAATATGACCCTTGTAATATGACCCTTGTAATATAATTCCAAAATGATTTACTATGGTGTTGAATGGAAGTGTCTGACTTTCAACACACTTTATTTATTCCCAACTATCCCCGAGCAAGATGATCAGGACAGGCGATGGCGGTCAGTTCTTTCTAGACTCGCCAAATAACCCGGGTAGCACAAAATACCCACAATCCTCCTCTAACTGCCGGGTGTAAATTCGTAAGGTCCAGCGAGATTATCTTCTGTTTTTAAGATCATGTCGCCCTCTAGTGTCAAAATATCAGAAAGAAGCTGAATTAACTTTTGTGATGTACTTCAAAATTAATCACAAAAAAATAACTCAAAAGTTTTATAAATGTTTAGACAAAATACTGTTCTTAAAATAATATATGCATTTTGAAATTATCCATTAAGTTGTGTTGAAAATGGATTAATTACCCAAAGCATCAAGTGAATCCTTAGGACAGTTCTGTCAATACATAAAAACTAAGGCGCTGGTGTAATTGGATGAGAACTAATATTTAAGTGCTGATTTACTCAAATGCGTGCGTTTAATCTGAGATTTGATGTTACTTTTTTCACACAGCGTTGCTTCCTATGCTAATGTAAATGTACTCACTGTTCGTCAGACTAAGCGTTGTAAATAAATTGATGAATGTCTGGTGATTATTTTGACTTGTTTTGGTGTTTATGATAATGAACATATTACCCGCATTTTACCTGCTGGTGGACATACCAATAGGGCAAATTACCACATAGTGCTTGAGATATCCATTTTCAGTTCTTTCAAGAACTTTAGATATTATTCTGACTACTGCTGTGGGCCTATAGTTATGTAAGTTGCAAAGCGTGATAGCTTTGTTTTTACGACTAATATTAACAAAACAGTCCTGATGAACCAGATAGCAAGAAGAAGAGCAATCCATGGACCGACATATTTAAGATTTTTTAACAGAAATCTATTACAAGCCACTTGCTTTGTTATTTGACAGCTTTTTAATAACTCGATTAATCACAATATACAATAGAATAATCATTATCTATTCTCCCTGGCCTCAGTATTAATAAAGTACACACATATATATATAAAAATTAATAAAAATAACACATATATCCGAAGAATTAAACTCTACAGCAATACACTAATCAACAGCTAGTCGGACTACATTTATCCCTGGGTCTATCTTCTTTCTCCAAAGAATGGCCACCCCAACACAAAAGCAGTTTCTCCGGTGGAAAGGTTCAAGCCTCCCATCTGTGCAACTCCAGGAACTGCAGGACTCCCAGCCACCACACTGGTTGTTGTCACTTCCGAGTGGCTTCACTGTGAAAATCAGACCATAACCCAGTGTCAGGGCAACATGGAGAAATGATTGTTCATAACAAAAAACAAAAAAATATTTCATAATAAAGTCACCAGTCAGTAACTAACAATGTGACATATACACACCAAACTTCATAGGGGGATGTAGGACCAGAACCTGAGGCACTCCAACAGGTCTATTTATGTCTAAATATACCTTTTAGGGTTTGCTATAATTGAAGAAATAGAAAAATTGCTCATAGTTTTTAAACCACTCAATATCAAATCATGATTCCTTTTTCTCTAAAATTTCCTAAAATTATGTTGAAATTTCCCAAACAGGAATTGGGCGTAACAAAGGTTTTTTTTCCTTCATTTTTCTGCTAATAATTTTGGAGCTGTCGCCTAATAGAAAATGAGGACATATTTCTAATTACATCAAACTTAGCAGATAGATTTAGGAACAGGACCTGATATTTGTAAACAAGCATAAAATGTAATATCAGGTCCTTATGGCATCTGGTCTTCCTCTAAACCAGTGAAGTAAAGCGAGAGTTGCTAGGCTTCTACACTGTAAAAAAAAAAAAAAAAGTCCTAATTTTACAGAAAATAACTTAAAATTTTATAGTAGTGTTTCTTTTTTCTTTTTTAACTACATACAAATCTCTGTAAAAGTACATAAATTATCTGTACATTCTTAAGTTGATTGTTATTTTTTGTATTATTTTAATACTTTTTTTTCCCCACATTTTTAACAGTAAAAATACCATACTATTTTTCTGTTTAATAAATTATAAAATAAATAATAAATTGTAATTAAATATGAAACTCATTAGATAAAGGTTAATGTCCACACTAAAAAAATGTTTTTCTTTTTAATTTTGAAGTAAATCATATTAGTTTTATATTATTTTGACATTCAAGTTAGATGCAAGTAAATGGCAAAAATAAATTAATGTTTTTGTTTTGATGACATTTGTTCTGAAATATTATCATGGTAATCTAGCCATCAGCTTTCTTAATATTGGCCTGAATATTCTGACATAAGGATAAATGTTCTTGCTGTGTAACTGTTTTAAAGCAGTGCAGGTTGTGGGATTTATCCGTTGAATTTAAAATTTTTACTCTTTTTTAAAAACTTTTACTGAGGAAATATTTCAGAGGGAAAGCAGGGGACGTAGATCGAGTTAAATTTTGATTGTATGAGGGGAACTATGGTGTTACGGTGACCAACAGTTTGAGGCGGAGATATTCTAATCACTGTTTTCTGATTGGCGCATTTGAATAAGAGCACAAGTGAGGGTGAGATCTGATGTGAAATACGACCGAGTTTATTGCTCAGGTATCACACAGGTCACGTGATATGAATGTTTTTGCACATACTATGAATTAGAGTATTTTACCGTAATTTGTCCAGTCATTTGATAGTTTTATATAGTATATACAGTCTGGTTTGTAACGATTAAAAAAAAGTTTTTTATTTGAGGGTTGGATAGGTGGGTAGGTTTAATTCTATAAGTAATGAAAAATATGGTAACGCTTCACGATTTTGCGTGTCATCCTTGCGCAGGGGCCATGCTAATCTTCTCTGTATCGTTCCAATTTTAGTATATGCGGGGCCGTAGCACCCACGAAAAGAGAATGCGCAACGGTCCCTATAAATGGGGAAGCCGCTTAATAAATGTCCTATGCACGGTAAGGAAGAAAATCCAAACAAAAAAACAAAGTTTTTTTTCTGATGAGTTGCAGTACAGATCTGTATGCAAACATGCTACATGAACTTTACAGACATAAATATTCCCCAAATTAACCATTACAGACTATAGACCTATTAACATTTTTCATTTTACGTCTAACATTACAGTGGTGCATGCTGGGAGTATGGGACTTGAGGCATTCTGATTCGTCCTGTGTGTGGTGACGTAATCTTCCTTTGTTTTTATGACATGCCCTTCTCCTCCTGTCCTTGCGCTCTGTGTGTCTGCCTCTCACAGCCGTCTCGACCGCTGCAGGCTGGATATGAGAAAATCGGATCCACTAACGGATTCAATTCATTCTAAATCACTCACTAAACAGATCCGGGTCTTTTTGAGTCACTTAAGTAAGTCAGGATTCTGAATGGATTTCCCCTCGAATCCTTACTGTGCGTTCACACGGAACGCGGCGAGAGCGTCAGAGCGGCCGGAAGTAATTAAAATTCAATGTGAGCCGGCGGCGAAGAAACAAACAACACACATTGGCCTGTTTAATTAGAATTGTGTGTTAGAGTGCACACAATTCCATTGACGGTTTAGTTAAATGCATGAAATAGAAAGGAGTGTGTTGCTGTTCATCTCGCCCTCTAAATGCGGACTGCAGTATGACAACCTCCTGATTAAAGAGACAAGAAGCAAGATGGTGGAGTTTTTAGCGTATTGTCTGTGAAACTGTGTCCAGGGTAAGTATGTTTGATGTGCGTTCTCAAAGCAGACATACTCAGGATACCTTTGAGCAGTGTATTGTGCAACAACAGGCAAGACGGCTGTGAGAGGAGGAAGCAAACACATGCAGGGCGGGGGGAAGAGTGTTTTTTATTTTGCTGGGAGGGGAGGGTGTGCTCATGAGAACAAATGGCAGATTACGTCACCACACAGAGGACGAATGAGAATGCTAGCACATGCCTGAGTCCCCATACTCCCAGCATGCAACTCTACAATCTGAGAAGTTGCACTAAAAAAAGTTATTATATAGTATATGTTATATAATATAGTATATAATTTTAAAAATAGTTGTATGTCTAAGGTTCATTAAAGGCAATAAGGTCTGTTCTACAAATCTTCTGAAAGACTTTTTTTTTAAACTTACCATCAATAGGACATGTGGTAATGCCCGTCCCCATTTATAGGAAGCCTTCCAAACTCTTTGTTCGTGGGTGCTACGGCCCCGCATATACTAAAATTGGAACGATACAGAGAAGATTAGCATGGCCCCTGCGCAAGGATGACACGCAAAATCGTGAAGCGTTACCATATTTTTCATTACTTATAGAAATTACCCTTATTAAACTCACAAAACACTGCAAAAACCCTAAGAAATAAAGTGTTTAAAACAGTTAGAAACTACAATCAAAGCAACTCTGGCTTCACTTCACTGTGTTGGAGGAAGAACAGAAGCCACCGGGACCCGACATTATATTTTATGCCCTTACAACAAGCCATTGCTGGGATATTGCCTCAATTCCTGTTTAAATAGCTGTGCTGAGCTGCAAATGAATTTGAAACATGATGCTGTGACATGAATTTCCTGCTGATTGAACAAAATCAATACGAGATCAGGGAAAATACATGAATAGTTAAATAAATAAATAAATGAATAAATAAATAAAACTACCCACTTCCTGTTTGTGGAAGGTAAAATTCATTTTAGGAAATTTGGAGAAAGAAGAATCATAATTTGATGTTGACTGGTAAAACAGTTATAAG
>JAAGKR010001522.1:0-122450 GCA_011419295.1 Clarias macrocephalus | reverse complement strand
CAGTCAGTTTGGACGGCGAGAGTTCGGAAATCCGCTGTGTAGCGGCTCACGGACGAGCCACCCTGCCGCAGATGATATAGTTTTGAGTCGGTCTCCACCTCAGCAGCAGGATGTTCAAAAGTGAGTTTTAGCTGGCGTGTGAACTCTGTGTAAGAGTAGGCTACATCTGAATCAGAACGTAGAACCGCCGTGGCCCACTCAGCTGCCTGCCCGGATAGCAACGAAACGAGAAGAGCAACGCGCAATCGGTCTGTGGAGTATTTGGTGGAATTAAACTCAAACACTAGATCCAATGCGGTTAAAAAAACACTGCACTTCCCATCTGTGCCATCCCATTTGTCCGGTAAAGCAATGAAGACATCAGAAGAAGGGGGAGGGGGTGGCGGAGCAACAGCCGCTGCGATGGGCGTGGCCGCAGCCGGCTGAGCGACCGCCCTGCGGAGCGTCGCGTTCTCCTGCCGTAGCTCCGCCACCTCGCGGCGCAAGTCCGCGACGTCTTGGAGGCTTTGGCGGAGGACCGCGACTTCACTACTGAGCTGATCGACCAACTTAGCATGCTGGTCAACCACATCGCAGAGGTGAGCGTAATCCACTGGGTTTACTGCTGTTGGCTCAGTCATTCTGTAGCGTAGATGGTGAACCCAAACGCGGAAGTAGCGCGAGTAGGCAGGATAACCACGCTGTTTATTCTTAGAACTCTCTCGGAACGAGAGCAAGAGCTTACACAAATAAACCCGCGTTCTAATAACACACACTCAATCGAAAGCGAAACCCAAGAAGGTGAGTACTCACGATTAGGCGAACAGAGCGTCGGCGATAGCATGGGCAACTCAATGACTGAGCGATGTAATGCGCCATCTTGTCTCCTTTTATGCTTCCTGAATCGCGACCGTCTTACTTCCGGGTCCTCGTGCCGGCCGCGTTAGGAGTGCGCATGACAAGACATCTAGAAGAAAATATGAAAAAGTGAAAAATGAAATTCTGAATATCTATAAAAATCATGGTCTATCCATATTTAAGGGCTATCCATCTTTGAGACACATTAGAGTGCATGTTGAATTATTCTATAGTGCTGTACAAAATTGCAAATATTGGTAGTGACATAGTTAGGAACTTGGTCAATGTCTAATAATTACATTAGTAAGCTAATGGTTTGTTGAAGACTTCTGACCTTACTGGATGCTTTATACCAGATACGATTCCTGATGAAGAGCTATTCCTTTATTCGGGAGACAGTGGTGGCAGCCATAAGGGCCAAACCAAAAAAAGGTAATCCTGCTTAACCTGCTTACTAATCTTACTAAACCGTAGTTAATGACGTCTTCTGGATCTCTCAGATTATCCCTGATTCCAACATGCTAGGAGCATGCCTTTAAAAACACTGAACACTTAGTCTAGAAATGTTTGGTGGACCTAAAGAACCAAAATTGAATACATTTGGTTATGGATAGGATTGCCAACTCACAGGTTTTCTGGGTAAAATCACATTTCACATATGGGATATAATCCCATCCCATCCAGCTTGTATTCCTACCTGTGCAGCGTACCCAGGATAGGCTCTGAAGTTACAAGGACCATGAGCAGCATAAGTTACTGTAAATAAATGAAACTTTGAATGTATACAGTGCTTAAGAATTGAGTAGGATTAAACGTACAGCAATACATCAGACCGATTCTCAAAATATGGACTTTAAAAATATTGTGTTGGGATTAAATCGTGATGAAAATCGAAAAGTTTTTGTGTGTATGTTGCAGACGAAGCTGCCACATTCCCTTCTCTTTCCAGCTATCTATACTTCCTGTTTTGTCCAACTCTGATCTACAGAGAAACGTATCCTCGGTAGTTATCCCTCACTTTTTTTTTTTTTACCATTAGATCAATCTGCTAACTTCTCAAAGACCGCTGGTATTATACATGATATCAGACAAATTCAATATGTTTAATGTTGTGGTTTTCATTTTTAGAAACCCTTATATCAGATGGAAATATGTGGCGAGGAACTTTGCAATGGTGACGCAGTTTCAAATTTTATTGATATCACTCGTTACATTAAAGCTGACTTTATTGAGAATTCTGTGATTAAATAATGTGTTTTATTTTTTTGAAACTGCTGTAGATACTGGGGAGCACGTTTTATCTCTACTTTATCCTGGTACGTCTGTGTATCCCTGTGTATAAGAATGAGAGCAATCAGCCTTTCAGCCGACGCACTCTGGTTCTGGCTGTGTTTCACTCAACCTTGCCAGGTTTGTACCATAGACCTTTGACCCCCAACCACACACATACAATTTTGAACAAAAGGATAGAAACAGATAATCTAAAAGAAATGAAATGTTATAACTTGTAATAACTGCTGACGACCCAAACCAAAAATTCACCAAACAATTGTATTCGTCTTATGTGATGCCTTTCCAGTCACGTTCTGGTGCTTCTTTCAGTTGTTTTTTGTTTAAGGGAGGGGAGATTTGGTTCTTTCTTCTTTCTGAAGACCAAAAGCCTAAAGTCTAAAGCCTTCCACTTTTTCCCCAAATGATGTGTTGGCAGTGTGTTTTGGCTCAGTGTCTTGCTGCATGATGAAGTTCCTCCCAATTGAATTGGATGCATTTCTCTGTAAATCTTCAGAGATAAAGTTTCTGTAGATGTCTAAAACTATTCTCCTGCTACCACCATGAGTTACATCATCACTAAAGATTAGTAAGCCGGTGTGCCTGATCGAATATTTCGGATCATGAGAAAATCCTTTATTTCTCCACACGTTGGCTTTTCCATCACTGTTAATCTTGTATTTTTTTTTTTTTTTGTGAATTTTAAGCTAGCCTTTTGATTCTTATTGCTGATGGGTGATACTGTAGTTCTGCTTCTTAAAAGGTGGGTTGTGATACTACCACCACTGCGCTGTGTGTTGGTGATGTCACTCACAGGGTCTATCTTCACAGCTCCCACTTCTATCCTATAGCTGCTTTTATAATCTCAAACACAAATGTCTTCAGTGTAACGCAAATCTAAGGAATTGGTCTTGCTGTTCAACTACTTGCAGAGGGAACTGTATCCAAATGTGCTTATATATTCCACTTAGTTTTATTCAAGAAAAAATACAAAATAATCATCTGCCTAATTTGTATTGGAGTGTTATAAATGCTACAAAGAGCTGTAAATATATTTAACAATATATTCAAAAGATAAAAAAAAAAAAAAAACCTGGAGGCAGGGTGTACATACACAAAAGGTCACACACTTTAATATTTAGTTTGGCCACATGTGCTGTAGCTTTGATTGCAGTGTACTGATGCAACATAAGATCAGAACTTGTAGGCTTGTACAGTGGACGCTATTCATGATGGATGCAGTGCTTCCCTTCTTACCCATTTACAGTAATTCTTTTTTTCCAGTTTCCCTCAAAAAACTGAAAACCTTTTTGTTTAGTCTAACTAAAAAGTGATTTCTTATGGCCACACAGCTGTTTAGTTCCAATTCTGTGGTTTCTGATTACATCATGTGCAGAAATGCTCCTACATTTACTATTAACCATAGCAGTAATTTCTAATATACTCTTTTATGATGTAACTTCATTGAGTGTTTAATTGATCTTTAAGTGCAAGTTTTTTTTTGCAAATTCAATGATCTATCTTTCCAGTTTTTAATAATGCGTTTAGCGGTTCTTAAGTAATTTCCGGTATCCTCTGTGTGGAACTTATCTGAAATGCAACCTTTGATGCCAGGCAGTGTACTGTATTTCTGCTCTTCAGGGTCTCTCCCTTTATGCCACACATGCACACAAGTAAGAGGGTAGAGATACTGTATGCACAGAAGAGTCATACACAAGAGAGATGAAATAGAACTGTTTAGACTGTTGCACAAGATTTTGAGCAAGAAGTCTGTGGGAGCATGTGTGTGTGTTAGTGGGTCTGTTTGCACCCACTTGTCCAAAGTTCTGTAACAGAGTCTTATGAACACAAATTAATGTGGGTCCTCTTAATAAGGTTGTATTTATTTATTTTTGTATACCGTCTCATGCATATTTATATTGCTTTTAAAAGAAGTGCACGTGTTTGTGTTGTCTTTCTCAGGTATGCTGATCCTCCTGCTGGGCTTTTTTGCTTTTCTTCACTGTTGGCTTAATGCCTTTGCTGAGATGCTGCGCTTTGCTGATCGGATGTTTTATAAAGTATGAAATCTCATCCACTCTTAGACATAATTATATATGTGTGGTGGTCTGGGAAAACCCATCTGTGTTGGTGCAATTGAATTCTGACAAGATCAAAATGCAGATTCATTTCCTTAAGGTATCTTTCTGCAAAAGTCAGACAATGAACCGGTTTAACAAATGCATCAGTAATCGGAGTTTAAAGATACCTTGCTAGTTAAGTGTATTTTCCTCACACAGTGAACAAATTTACAATATGACTTTTATCACAGTTTTATGAATGCATTTCCCCCCCTTTTCACCTTTGTTGTTAGTGGATTAATGCTCTAAACATACTTCTTGTTAAGATGCATGCAACCATTCAGGATTTATATATACTGTATGTATACTTAGTTCAGGAAAACCTGTAGTTTTCATAAATATTTGTAGAATGAAATGTTTCACCATGTGAAGTTTTTTATTTTATTTTATCTCAAGTCACCACAAATGTATGAAAAATCTAATTGTGTACATTCCAATAAAACAATCCCAATATCTCTTTCCTTTCCTGTGATTAGGACTGGTGGAACTCCACCTCCTTTGCTAACTACTACCGCACCTGGAACGTTGTGGTGCATGACTGGCTGTATTATTATGCTTACCGGGATTTCCTCTGGGTAAGACACTTTATATCTTAAATGTATCTGTAATTATCTCCACATAAAAAAAAGCTCTAAATTAAAAACAAAATTCTGCTAATCTCTCTTATCCCCTCCCCATCATCTTCCTCTCAGTTATCGGGCCATCGTCTCCGTTCAGTAGCCACGCTGTCTGTGTTTGCGGTTTCGGCTTTTGTTCATGAATATGCCTTTACCATGACCTTTGGCTTTTTCTACCCTGTGATGTTCTGTCTGTTTGCAATTATTGGAGGTAAGACATCACACAACAAAGTACCTCACAAATGTGCACTCCCCTTCCTGGGTTGGCAAAAGAACTTTTTTAGTACCTTATAAATAACAGAAATTAAAACATCTTTTACTATAACCCATCTTTTACTAGACTATTTCAGTAACAGGTTAATATTGGTCACAGAGGTCCCCCAAAGTGTCTCGGTTAATGCTCCAGCTGGAACACCCCTCAGATAATGAATATTTAGAACCTCAAACTCCATCTGTTTTACTTCTTATCTGAGAAATGTTTCAGTGTGCTATTCAAATGAGCTCAAAAAAAAAAAAAAAAAAACCATCAGAGAAGAGCAGAGTTGAGGAACAGGCTTGCAGGGTATCTTCTTGTATGGTGTCACATAAGGGGTGTAATTAAATTTTGTAAGACCAAGATAGACATGGAAAAATATATATTTTTTGCATGTACATGCACACTTGAGGCCCAATCGAATATTTAAAATTAAATAAAAATTTACTGATCTGTGCATCTGAATCTGAGCGTAATAGGTGCCCATTTAATGCTCTTAAATGCAGCTTTTTGAGACATTTATACCAGTAAAAATAATAACATATATATCTATCATCACAGTGGTCTTCAACTTCACCCTCAATGACAAGCGCAAGAGTCCCATGTGGAATATTATTATGTGGACGTGTCTGTTTATTGGCCAAGGTGTGCAGGTGTGCTTATATTGCCTGGAATGGTACGCTCAGATTCACTGCCCGCGCACTGGGGTAAGACACAATACCACTACAAGACTGACTGCTGCAATTTAATGTTTACTGAGTATAGCAAATTTTATATCATACTTGTATGTTTTATGGCTTTTGTAAAGAACATTTTTGTGAAACAAAACCAAAAAAAAGAAGCAGTTCTGTCATGGCCACTTGATGGTGCTGGAGGAACAGATTGAATTTGATATCTGTTTTTTGTGTGTGTGTGTTTCTCCACCATACAGACAGGGTTCTGGGAGTTGGTTACGCCAAGATCTTGGACATGTAGTTATAAAGGATAATGTTTAATGCTATCTATTGCTGCCACAGTCTAATGCAACAGTGTTATTTTATATGATGGCTAGACAAAGGTGAAGCCAATATACAGCCTGTAAAAGAAAATCATCATCATCATCGTACTACACAAAAGGTTTTTGGACACCTGATCATCACACCCATTTGTAGACATCCTTTAGACTGTTTTTGGAATATTGGAAGCGTACATGTCTTCATTCTAGAAACATTTAAATACTCGCTCAATCTTTGCTCTACATTTTATTGCATCATCCATAAACTTTCCCAACATTCCCTGTAATTTTTAACCTGACCAGTAGTAGAAGTTATTGATTCAAGCAATATTTTGACATGCAGACAAGATACCACATGGAAAAGGAAAACCTACATTGCTCTTACATCATTCTCAGCAAAAAAAAAAAATCAATAAATATGGTATTGCATGTTTAAGAGTTAAAGGCGAAATGATGTAATTCCCCATAATTTACTTTTATTGGTACATTGCTGTAGTACCACAGTGAAATGTAATCACTGTCCAATCACAGTCCTAAGCCAATATAAGCCGATAAGGGAGAAGGGCCTGAAAGCGGCATTTTTCTGGGAGGTGTTGCTATCCATATAAAAGAATTCTTCTATTTCTAGGCTTCTTGTTTCTTTATTCCTACTGCACTAAACCCTGCATCATTACTTATTCCTTCTCACACTTTTACAATTACGTGTAAGATAGTAAATTATAATTAAAAACTCTAATATAAAGCTCTTAACTAGACCTAGGAGAGGCGTTATCAGATTCCATAAAGTATTATTTATAATGATATTATATTTCCAGTTAGGAGTAGCATTAATGAACCTTGCTGGGTTTTGGGACAACATTATAGTATAACCAAGCAAAAGTTCTGAAAGTTCTCTGAAACGCCACATATTTGGAATATTTACTCACACAAGCACAATAAACAGAATAACCTATTTATCTGACAATTCCACAGTGTTACTTTATAAGGTTTTCCTGCAAATGTATTAGGTATATGCAATATGTAATACTTAATAGTAACTTTAATTGTAGGTTGGCTAGTTTTAAACTGTAATTTATTAAAAAAGATTTTTTTGCATGAGCTTGTAACTTGGTTTTAATTTAAATGTATTTACTGTACATTCAAGTCTGGTGAACAGCGCAGGAATTACACTTTTTAATATGACCTTCATTTTAAGGAACTAAAAGTAATTGGTGTGTTATTTTCTTTATACAGATAAAAGTTCTAGAATTTCTATCTAATTTCTAGATTTTTAAATGTGACATGACATTTGGATTCTGTTGCTGTTCATACTCAATAAAATGTCCAAAAGAAAATACAATTGTCCCTCCAGAGAGCTAGCAAAAAGTTCTCCAAATCAACTATTCACCCAATGTAAATACCATACCAACACTCTTCACTTTGTTTGCATATTTATTATTTCATTCAACTGCAACCAATATACACCAACCAGCCACAACATTAAAAACACTAAAGGTGAAGTGAATGCCATGGATCATCCAATTACAATGGCACCTGTCATGGGGTAGGGCCTCATTGTGATGGGTAGATGACTGGGTCAGAACATCTCCAAAACAACAGAGTATTATGCGGTTGTCAGTGCCAACGCCAAGTGGTGCCCATGCTGACCCATGTCCACTGCCAAACGCATCTACAATGGACAAATGAACATCAGAACTAGACCATGGATCAATGAAATAAATTGAGCTGATCTAATGCATCACATTTTCTTTTACATAAAATGGATGGCTGGGTGCATGTGTGTGAGGCTTATTATGGAAACAACTGTACTAGGATGTACATTACTGTAGGGAAGATGGCAAGCAGGCTGTGGCAGTGCAATGCTCTGGGCAGTGTTCTGCTAGGGAACCTTGGTTTCTGGCAATCATGTCGATGTTCTGGCACATACAACCTACCTAAACATTGCTGCAGTCCAAGTATACCCCTTAATTGAGACAATACTTCCCAATGTCAGTGGGCTCTTTCAACAGGATGTTGTGCCCCGTCAAACTGCAGAAAATTGTTCAGAAATATTTTTTTCTGAGCATGCTGCAGAGTTTAAGGTGTTGTCTTGCCTCATCAAGCATCCATAAGATTTGTTGGCCAAACAAATAATCCATGGAGGCTTTACCTCACAACATCCAGGACCAAATGATCTCCTGCTATGCCAGATGCCAGATCTCATCTTTAGAGGTCTAGCAGAATCTAAAAGATCATCAAGTTATTTTGCTTTCACCTTGTAATCTGAATTTATCCATAATAAAACATCATAGTTGGAAACCAACTTTCTTAAAATAAATCCTGACAAAACACAAACATTTATTTTCAACTTTTCAACACTTATCTCTAAAACTTGAAATTAACTAATTGTAATCGATATTGAAAGCATCACTGTCAAAGGTTTATAATCTAGGTATAATTTTTGAAACAACACTCTTTTGCATAAATTCCTAAATTCCTAAATTCTATTGCATAAATTGTTCACAAAAAAATCTCTTTTTATAACTACAGCAACATCGCCTGACATTAACCTATGCTTAGTTTGGAATAGACCAAAACCCTGGTTGAAGCTTCTATAACCTCATGCTTAGACTACTGTAATTTCCCATTCTTTGGTATTTCTGGTAAAACCACAACTCCAAAACATCCAAAGCTCAGCTACTGGAGTCCTTAATCCTACAGAGAATTTTGCACATATTACATCCATTCTCTAAGAACACATTTCGCTTCTCACTTGCAAAGCCATTCATGCCGCAACCTTATCTCTCTGAGCCATACACCCCTGCCCTCAGGTCCACCATTTCTGGTTTGCTGGTGGTGCCCAAGAAAAGACTGACATTAACTCGGGGCAAATATTTAATGCTATATCCCCAAACTATGGAATGTCATCCCCTGGCACTATCCCTTAGTTTGAGAAACATAATTTATGGTGTAATAAATTATAAGGTAAAAACACAAATCATGCAGTTTTCCGGTTTATTTAACAGCTACGAGTCAGGTAGTTACTCTTTAAGCATAGGAATGTAAAAGTGACAGCAGATGAAGCAATGAAAATTTTCTGGACGTATACTATTGTGTGAGCTCATTTAGGCCGGTAGAGGGAAGTTAGTCCAGGTTACTAGCAATACCTGTAGTACACCAGAAATTGATGGGACTCTGCCTTCTGTCCATGTCCTGCTTTGATCCATGCTTGTTTGACAATCTTACATGAGATCCTGTATATCAGTGATATCAGTGTTATCACTAGTCATCATTGCTTGTCAGGTGGAGACACAGGAAAAGAAATCTTGCCTGTCAGAAAGAGTTTTCCGGTGAAGGATTGGCTTTGCTAGCTGAATTTAAAGGCAATAAATATGGTAATAACATGTGTGTCCTGATCAGACATGCTGATGAGAATATGCTGTTTCTTTTGTCTCTTCTGCTGACACTTGATTAACAGGTTTTGATATTAGGAAACAGATTATTTTAATGGCCAATTTTTTTTTTTACCAGATATTTTTTTCCTTTTGTTAATACTATGTGAAAAAAGGAAAAATGTCCCGTTATCCCAAAAAATGTTTCTTAAGTGCTAAAATGTAATTTGATTCGAATGCAAATACATTTCTGTGTTTTCTGGATGATGACAGGACAGGGCCGGTGAGTAGGAATGACTTATGATAAACCATAAGGTCTACATTTGTACAGAAAACTAAATATGATGATCCTGAAATGTTCTTGGGGCATTTTGGTAATCAGTAACCAGGTCAGTTAGCTGCAGTATTTTTTTTTTTTTTTTTTTTTTTTTGTGAACCATTTGAGCTTTTGTCATCACAAACAGACTGACATTATGTTCTGATAGTCTTCTCCATATAGGATGCACGACAGAGGCTCTTCATCTCTATTACACTTAGATACTCACATGCTACGTGTTCCAGAACATATCTGTTGTTTAGGATAAACGTTATAATCCCTGGTTAATCAGAGGAACTCTGCTTGTTCTTTGGCATGTAGCCATGTCTCTCCAGAGATCTGTGGGAAAGTGGGTGAGACCTTCTGTACCATCCTGTTGTGCTCCTTTTACTGCAGTTGTTGTACGTTGTTTTTATGGGAGCCACCTTCTTTCATGTTTTAACAGGATTGTTGTATCTTCATGAATAATCACCTAGCAACTAGTTAGGAGTGAAGTTTCTGCTCAGTGTTCAGTGTTGCATAAGAATAACATTTTTCCACATTTCACAAACTCCTGAACAATGAGAAAAGATGGCTGACGTCCTATAAGAAAAGAAAAGTGAAAACCTTAATAAGAATTGTTGATTATCGCTTTATGAGGTCACATAATTTATCCAAGAATTTTTAAGCATATTTTTTAAGCATAGAATTAAAAAATAAATATTAGATCAGACTGCAGCACTGTAATAATGGTCATGCTTAAAATAACCAGTGTGACTTGTTAACAGGCTTGTTACATATGTCTATGAATACAGTTATAAGTAAGGTAAGATAGGCAAAGCTTGAGTTTTGAGGCAGTCCCCTGAAGGCTGAAAGTACGTCCATTAAAATGTCAAATCTCCAAAGAAAAAACTTCACACAAAACGTCTGGTGAATATTGTACAACTCTATAGTAGGAAACACGGTAAAGGTGCTCAGTTCCACTAGCATGTTAAATTTGTGGAAGTGTATTGTCTAGCTTTTCAAAATAGAGAAACCCGGAACAATGGGAAGTGATGGGAACACTAATAGCAAAATAATTTGTTTAAAGCATCCCCGTACTAATTATGTAGCTAGCTTTGATGGTATAGTTAGTCATTTTGCTTAAATTATATTGATAACTTATTTTGGGGTATATACAAATTTTTATAAAATTATGGTATAGATGGCTTTATATTGTAATATAAAACTGGAGTTTGGATTGTTAAATTATGAATAACCAACAGAAAGAAAATGGCATATTATTATTTTTTTTATTACATGAAGCTACTCATGTAATTAGACTCATGTTTTATATTTTTTTAACTCAGTTAGTTGTATAGTAGTCTTCTATTATCACAAAAAAATGTAAAAAACTTCAATATGCAGTTCTTTTCCCCAAAGAGGACAAAAAGAAAGCATCCAATAATTAACTAAGCATTATTTATGTCACAATGCAAAACCTACAGTATATGTAAGGCATTAAAAAAAAAGAAAAAGTAAACCTTGTTTAAAAGCAGCTTAAGGGACATATGTTACTAATGAAAATATGAATAGAGCCTCAAGACTATACATACTGTTTATGCATCATAAAAGTGCATTATTAATTGTAATTACACCGGAAAGAGTGAAACAGAAACAATAAAGGAAGTTGTACAAAGCTCAGGAGTGGCTGTGACCAACCATGAAAGATCACGGAAACTGAAACTGGAATATGCTTTTAACAATCAATAGATTACTTCATAAATAATTAATTCACCAATTCATAAGTATTTTATTGTCTTGTTTTTATTATTTGTTCCTAAAGCACAACTACAGAGGACAAGCAGACCCAGACAATGAAAATAATCACAGTTCACTGTCGACACTTTCAAAATTAAGTGAATTTTAGACAACTAATTAAATCCCAAAAGAAATGCTTTAAAAACTCAACAAAAATTGACAGTTTCATAATCATTATAATTAACATATAAACAAAAGAAAATACATAGTAACTTCTAAATTCAATTGTGCCTACATGACTTTAGATGCACTAATCCTGAAACCCAATATTTGCATGGCATGGCTGAAAGATTCCAAGCCTGTCCATGCAAAACCATGCAGGATCACCAGCAAACATGAGCGTAACGATGGAAAACAAAATGGAGATTAGGCTGTTCCAGTGGTATAAATCCAGAACAGTGTGGGATGAATTTAGTCGGGGAGAAGAGTATATTTAATATATTGTAAGTATATTTATAGTTATACTCTAGTTGTAAACATAAGGATTAATAGACAGCTAGACCACTGAAATGGTCACATGATCCAGCTCGGCGAGAGGATAAATCCGCTTAAAGATTTGTAACATGAACATTACAAAGCATTTTAGCATGCACCAGCAATGTGTGTTAAGCAACTTTCCAAACATATTTAAAGATAAGAGGTCTTTGTTTCCTCCTGCATGATTCTGAAAACAGCAATCACGTCCATTCATCCAAAAAGGAACAGAGGTGCTACAGATACATGTCCTCGTTGTCATTTTTCCCATAATCATGACCTAAGCCATAACCCCCTTTTATTTTTCTCTCTGTTTGTAAATTCTGTGGTTAAATCCTATATGAGCAGCAGCAGTCATAGGATGAAAGGAAAAACTTATGCATGCATAACAGTCCTCCTTATTCACACAAGGTACAACACAAAGCATTACTGTATTTTAAAAGGAATCCATTTCACAGTACCAATTCTATGGCAGTGCAACGCATACAAAAAACAATAAAACAGAAATCATGCTAGAATACAGCTTTTAAGAAGAGCAAAAAAAAGAAAAAAGAAAAAAAAAGAAGGGTGTTGGTCCTCAACCCACCTTGGTGCTGCCAAGTTGGCTGGGAAGTTGGCATCTACTCAAGTTTTGTTTGACCTGACCTGCAGCAGCATTTTAATTAGTGTCTCTGGATTTCTGACAGCAAAACCTTTGTGACTTACAAGTACTGCTTTATTGCAGTGTACGGGGAGCACCCATCAGCCTTTCAGCAGTAGAATAAACAGATCACATTTATCAGCATTTTCCTTTTTTTTAAAATGTTTTGTTTATGGCTACTGAATGTCTTTTACAGTGTGTATTATTACTGCTAGCGTAATTCAGTATACGACTAACTTCTACTAATGTAGTGCCATGGTTCTACTCATTCAGTGGCTCCAAGATGATTTCCAAATTGCTGGGATGTTGCACAGAGTGTTTAGCTTATTCCACCCACTGTAAACTAATTCCTATCATCTAGGCTTTGCTTAATTACAGTACAGAGTGCATGGACTGCGTGTGGGCTATGAGTGGATAAGTACCTGAAAGGGCGTGTTTTTCTATTCTCCAGAAGTCAGTGCAACATTTTGCTTAGTTATCATTGGTTCACAAATGTCATGAAAACAATGGTAAAACATTTATGACATGCTATATAGGAACACTATAAATGGTTTCTTGAACCAAAAACCACATTTGTTAAACTTATTTATACATTTATAAAAAAATACACCGAAAATTGGTCCATCATTTGAAACAAAACAAACAAACAAACAAACAAACAAACAAAAGCCACTATATACAATACAGCTGAGATGATTTAAATGCTTCAAATATGAAAGCCTACAGTTTATTCCCAACATAATTTTTGTTGGCACAATGTGAATGTGTAAGTTAATAACCTCTCACAAACATGCCAGCAGAAGTCAGTATACTTCATTCCTCCATCAAGTACACTCGTAGTTTTATATACACACATACAGTTAATAACAGTAATAAACAGTTTATAATCGCTGTTTATAATCGGCCTGTTTCCTACTTCCTTATTTTGGAGCGCTGCCTGGCAAGTCGATTCATGAAGCAGCATGTTACCATGGCGATGATTACCACGCCCACAAACAGGGCAGATGAAACACCAACCACCAGTGGTATAAGGAGAAGATCAGTAACTAGGCATTAAAAAAAAAAGAAACAGTTATATTGCAGTTCAACACTTCAGCTTATTAGCAAACATTTATAAACAATAGCAAAATAATGTCTACCAAAATGGTGCCCTTTCTTTTTCAATTCATTTTATGCACAACGGTTAGAAAATAGCAAAATTAACAAAAGACTTTAAATGCCAATTAATAATGTAATAAAAAAGGGGAATAAGAAACAGGAAGGACAGATACAAACAAAGTCACACCGTCACATACATCCTGAAACTTACCGCGTGCATATAAGTAGAGATGTACTGTGTTTGACTTCGCCCTGGCGTCTGTCATGTACCAGCCTCCGTGGGAGTCCTGGGTCCATACCACCACCTGGCACTGGTAATCCCCTTGGTCATCCTCATGCGCTGAAAAGATGCGTAGTCTGTAGGCCCCAGCAGAAATACGGTCGACGCTCAATTCACTTTCATTAGTGTAGATACGAGACATTCCATCATAAGTCAGTGTTGCGAGGATGCTGCTTGCAGCAGGCGCTTGGGGCTTGTCTTCTCTCCCATTAAGATCCCACTTCTTCTGCCACCACTGCACTTCTACCTGAGAGGGGCCTGTGGCCACAATGGAGACGTTACAGAGCAAGGTGACGGTACTCCCACGTTTCAGGAGTGGCCGGTGTTGTAACTCGATGACTGCCTCAACGCTGGCCTCTGTGCCAACAAAGAGAGAATCAGCATTTTACACGTAGGCTTCAAATTAGATTTTCCTGTAAATAAAATCAGTGTAAACAGCAGAAGTGATATTACTGAAGGAGGTACCAACTGCCTTCAGGAGGCAAGACACCAAATTCTGTATTTTCTCTACACACATTGGCCTTTTAAGTTGATGTGACTTTAAGTCAACGTCTGTGCTCAGCACCACTCACCTTTACTCTTGAGGCTGACCATTACATCCTCAGACCTCTGAGTAAAAGTAGCAGGACTGGACGGTGCTGGACTGAGCTGCCCTGCATACACACTCACAGAGCAGCGGTACTGTCCGGCATCAACTGGGTGGGTGGAGAAGCGTCGCAGAGAAAATCTTCCCTCTGCCCCCTTCTCCATGCTGCCTCCTCCTTCACTGCTGATGTCATCGCCCCAGCTCACCACTCCGTTTGGACTCATGCGGGCCACCTCCACCTCCACTCCTCCTGCCGGGCCACGGCGCAACCACTGCACCAGCAGAGCTGAGTGATTCCACGAACCCGCTCCCGACACTAGGCAGGTGAGGCTGAGAGGGGCCCCCGGCTGCAGTGCCACCTCACCCACTGGCACTGTGCTCACAGACAGAGTGTCCGCTGCAGCAAACAACAAGTGTTATACATGTATTGTAAAGCCAGGCCTACTATTTAAATGAGCCATTTTGCACAGTAACATGACAGTGGTATAAACGATATTTTCAGTCCAAGGACTGAATATTTACAAGTTGTATAAACTCAAAAGTAAGGTTTTAACAAGGATACCTACAGTATAGTGCATAAAAAAAAAGTTTAACAAAATTATATAAACAAAAGCACAATGAAACATTATGACATCTTGGTAGGCACCAATCTGCTACTAAATGTCAACAATATCGGGGAAACACAGGTCTTGGGTCAGATATTGGTACAGACTCGAATATATTATATTAGAACCACGATCAAGTGCAGACCTCATAATGTCGTTCCCTTTGGCAACATTTGCTTAATTTGTGATTGGAAAGTCTCCATTAAATATATATTGCAGTAGTGCTATATAAACCATTTGGGTTTTCTAAGCACTATTTGAAAAACAGATTTTTCAGTGAAAGTCAGAATTATTACAAGCTATTCCAAGACCTTACCAAGTGGCTTCACAGAGAGCGTTCCCAGTTCCATGGTCCTCTGGGCGATGCGTTCCCATTCGCCTGAAGGGTCCAAGATCCACTGTACTGCCTCGCAGAAATATGAACCAGAATCCTCCAAAGCCAGCATGCTTATCTTCAGAATGTAAAGGTCCTTTCCTTCCTGTCCACTCCTCTTCTCCATGGAAATCTCACCATTATTATACCTCTTCTCGTAAGAACCTCCCCGGCCAGGTGTCACACGTAGCTCACGGTCAATAGAGATAACCTCTTTTAGATTGTGGCCTAAAGAACCAGAGCCTGTGCTGCTTCGCATCCCGAATGTGACAGACAGATGTGTGTGCTGTGCTGACTGGACAGAGGCAGTGCATGTCAGCTGAAGCTCTGTGCCTTCTATGACAGGCTGGCTGTTCAGAACGCGAGCGTGGGTTATCAGGAGCGTGTCTGCAATCACTGAAAACGGTAAATACAATAAATATAACAACTATATACTGTAATAAAAAAAAAAAATGAAGGTAATATAAATGACACATGGTGTGTTGCACTCTGAGGCTGCGTAGGCTACCTTTGACGTCCACGGACGCACTGTAGGTGCCCTGGTATCGTGTATCAGTGCTTGGTGTGTAACACTCATAACGTCCCTGATCTTCCAGCAGAAGTCTCTGAATCACCAATCTGGCTTTGTCTGGCGAGTCCCTTTCCACCCGAATTTCTCCCGATTTCACTCGGCCCTGGAAAGGGGCATAGGGAAAGCCACTATCTCTAGTAGACGCCACGCCGATCTGCATTTCCTTCGCAGTCTCACGGTACATGTACCACTCAAAGTCCTGCGTCCTTGAACCCTCATAGCCTGAAACAGAGCAGGGCAGAGACAGGGAGAACCCCGCTACACGGTACAGTGGACCTGGTGGAAGAGTCACCTCACGACACACGGTGCACTGGAGCTCTGTCCGATTGCGATAAAGGGAAGGGACACAGAGGGATTGAGTGTGTGTGTGAGAGAGAGATACAGACAGAGAGAGAGAGAGAGGGAGAGAGAGAGATGTTAGTAGCTTTGCACATTCACAGGAAATAGACATAAAACATTGGTTTATCACATAATCCACAGAGACCTTTAGACCTAGTCCACTCTGTCAAGTATAACATTGACATAACTTCTTATACATTGTGCTCTTTGCAAACAGCACTTTTGTCCTTCATACTGTAATCATTACTATTTTTGGCGTTTCGTGTGATCTCCCTGATTCCAGGAAAGAGGAACCCTTTTTGTTTTTCTTTCGGGTATGTTAATTTTATCTTGTTCTGCTATGTACTGT
This sequence comes from Clarias macrocephalus, assembly GCA_011419295.1. Classification (NCBI taxonomy): domain Eukaryota; kingdom Metazoa; phylum Chordata; class Actinopteri; order Siluriformes; family Clariidae; genus Clarias; species Clarias macrocephalus. The sequence goes on along the minus strand of JAAGKR010001522.1, from coordinate 105,579 downwards.
GTAAACTATTATGAAAAGTAAGGTTGTGGTTTGCAAGAATGTGCATTTAAATTGATCAAAAACTTTCAAATTCTACACACAAAGTGACCCTGGCCTTGGTCTAAGAGACAGATAGTCTGGAACACTGTGTTGCTGCTAGAGAAGAAATCGGTTACTCTTTTGATTACCATATTAAACATTAAAGTTAGATTATTTGGTCTTATCTAGTTCATTTGGATTTCTTGATTTCTAGGTAGTTATGACTCACATTGATTGTTGAACACACTGGATTCAGACCTGTTTGAGAGGCCGGTTTGTCCCACAGATTACCTCTGAATCTCTGATTGAGATTTGTGGAACTGCGAGGCCACGTCAACTCCTAAAAAACTCCTTGTCACATTCCTTAAAACATTACTCAACAATTAAAAAAAAAATAAATAAAAATAAAATTTTTTTTATATATATATATATATATATGAAAGAGGCCATTGTCATTAAGAGAATACTGTGGTCATGAAGTTTTTACAGTGTACTGTAAAAATGTTTAGGTAGGAGGTACATGTCAAATTAACATTCATATGGATTCCCAAGCTCAGGGTTTCCCAGCAGAACATTGCCCATTGCATCAGACTCCCCCTGATGATTTGCCTTCTACCCACAGTGCATCCTGATTACACACAATCACACACCTGGCCATCCATATAATGTAAAAAAATGTGATTCACCAGACCAAACTGCATTCTTCCACTCCTCCATAGTCTAGTTTTAAAGCTCGCTTGCCCAACATCATTGTTTTTGGCCAGTGAACGGGGAGGTCAGCACGGGCACTTTGACGGTTTGCAGTGATGCAGCCTAAAATGCAGCAACCAACGATGGACTGTGTGTTCTGACACCTTTCTACCATAGCCAGCATTCACCCTTTTGTGCTACAGTATCAGGGCCACATAGCTTAATGAGAATTGGGTGTCCACCATCCTGTTGTCTTTGCTTGGACTACTTTTGGTAAATACTAACCACTGCATACCAGAAACAGCCCACACGACTTGCTATTTTGGAGACACAGTCATCTATCCATGCCAATTTAACCCTGGTCAAAGTTGCTTAGATTCTTACACTGGCTGCTTCCAATCGTCCCTTTGACAGGTGCCACACAAATGAGATTATCAGTGGGTTCCACTTCGACTGTCAATGGTTTTAATGTTATGGCTGATCACTGTATGTTATAAGGATAACTTACTGTATATGTGTAACTGCATCTAAATTGGGATTAGTTTAAAATTATAGCCTGTTTCTCAACTGTGAATATGTTTACTATGTTTAAATATATTTCCCCACGATGCTTAGAACCCCTCTTGGCAGCCCAACCCACAAAGCAAGCACGAAGCAAGCAGTGTTTCTTAACAAAAGCGCTTTATGCAAGTAGTAAGTAGTGGTGTTCTCATCTCCAGAGTACACTGGTAACCAACTATGTCAGACTAAGTGCTGCACAATATGGTATTTGTCATCTGGGATCAATAATTAAATCAACGAATGAATGATGATGCCACTTGACTCTTGTGCGAAATATAGCTATAATATAGAACTATAATATACAACTATGATGTAGTATTTTGTCCACTCTTGAAGCATACCTCCTGCCATTTGTTGTAATGTACTTTAATTATTTTGAAAACTATCCAAAAAAAGGTCCTGTGCTCTATTAAAATGTAAAATGGAATTTTCGGGATATGTCGTAATCCTTATCTTTAACATCCGTTTACTGATGACTCACTTGTGCCTCAATGAGCGCGCGCACACACACACACACACACACACACACACACACACACACAGAGCTGCATTCTGTCAGCTCTGTTAGTAGCGTCCCCTTATTTGGGAATGCGGTGTATTTGCACCTGCGCACATCTCGCTGTGAACCTGCGAAACTTTAATTACAGTAGCTGGATGGAGGCGGTACAGAAGTGACGCCCATAACTTGAAAAACAAGACTGGTGGTCTTGTAATTACATGCAGTTTGTCTAATGCTGGGTCAGGATTTTCCCACACCCGTACACCAGCAATCTGTGGGAATACGAGTAGTAGTACTGTACATGCGGAACGCCCGGGTTCAATTCCCACCCAATGTCCAAAGCCCAGGATGCAGTGCCGGTCAGTGCGTTAGGAAGGACATCTGGGGGTAAAACCTGTGCCAAGTTGTGTGCGGATCAGTAGAAAGACTAATGATAGAGGTGTAGTAATACAGGTAGAGTCAGGTCGCTAAGCGGATCATGGTGCAATTCTACGGAGCGACCACTAGGGGTGTGTGACCCAGAAAGCCGTTCTAAGGAGCTCTTGCTCAAACGCGTCTGATGTAAATTTGATTGTAACTCGTAGAACCAGCACAGCTGGACTGTAATCCTCCCCCGTCCGACGGTGTGTTTGGTTTCTGCGATAAGACTGAACCTCGCACGACGTCATGAGCCCGTTTGGGTTGAGGCTGTTTCGTAACAGATAACGTCGAGATCAGTCAGATAAAATCGATCAGATCAGACTTGACTGTGTGTCAGTGAAACACCAGCTCTCTCTCTCTCTCTCTCTCTCCCTCTGTGTGTGTATAAACACTAAGCCATGTTGTGAGTTAAATTCAGAACACATGCGGGTATCAAGGTATTGGAGATGATGTGAGATCAGATGAGACTCACCCCACAGCAGGGCAATCAGCACTATCCTCCTCCACCGCCGTGCCATGCCGGTCCCCGGTCCTCCCATTCACGCCCAACTGCTTTCCACAGCGACACGCATGGCCACTTGCTTTAATATTAACAGCACGTCAGGAAACCGCAGTTACAAACACACACAATATTAAACCGACGCGTTAGTCTGCTCAGTCAAGCCAAGTCAGACGTTTAAACACTCTGCTCTGTATATGTGTAGATCTCTGAAGATCTCGTCCGAATACGGCCACGTCCCGACCCGAGTGTTTATAATCGAGTGTATAATTATAATCTCCTCCAAAGGCGTGTGATTCTCCTATGTTTATCTTGCTCGGGTGTTCATCCCAGCTCGTCTGCTCCAGGGTGGTAGGCGGGTCTAGTAAAACTCTCACTGCTGTGGCTGCAAATCTACTGGCCAGCAGATAACTGACCCTAAAATGAACCAATAAGAATCAAACGCGATGACGTCACTGTTGCTGTTAGCCAAAGAAATCCAAGGCGGGGAGGTAGTGTTTCATCCAGCACGTCTAAGCGGGATGACCACGCCCTCATTCACACTACACACTGTCTTTCAGTGCCATGAGGCCTCAACTGTTATAAACTTGTAATAACGCGCGTGCTGATAACACAATAGAGCTACTAATCACTTCTTCGAACTTCGAAAATCGCTGCTTCCTTTCAGGAGTCGCCACAGCGAATCATCTGCCTCCATCTAACCCCATCCGCTGCGTCCTCTTCTCTCACACCAACTAACTTCATGTCCTCTCTCACTACATCCATAAATCTTCTTTTTGTTCTTCCTCTAGACAGGAACTGCCTGGCAGTTCCAACCTTAGCATCCTTCTAGCGATATATTCACAATCTCTCCTCTGAACATGGCCAAACCACCTCTTTGACTTTATCTCGAAAAACATCTAACTAATGACTATTATGTGTAAAATACAAATAAATTAATCTTACCAGTCATATGTAGAGTAATTATCTTAATAGTGCTGCACACTTAATTTAATTAAAGATAAATAAATAAATCACTATATGGATGGTAGAGAGACCAGCAATGTTGTTTGTTTTGGAGACGATGCTGCTGACAAAAAAGACAGGAAGCAGAGCTGAAGATGCTGCGATTTGTGTTGGGAGTGACAAGAATGGACAGGATTAGGAATAGGGTAAGGCTTAGGGTTAGAGCACAATAGCTGCCTTTTTGGAGTTGCTCTGACCCAGTCCCCTAGCCATCACAATTTGGCCCTTGTCAAAGTCACTCAATTCCTTATGCTTGCCCATTATTTCTGCTTCCAAAACATCACCTTCAGCAAAATGGTTGATTGGTACCTAATATATCCCACCGAATTCTAGCCGCTATTGTGACAAGATATTGAAAATGTAGTTACTGGGAGAAAGACCAGATTGTAATGGCTAGACAACTGTTAACAACTGTCATGGCTGATCAGTGTATGCATAATTTATCAATAATGGAAAACCCACCAAGCAATAGGAGAACATGCAAACTCCATACACACAGTCCCAAGGTGGGATTTGAACCTGGAACCTGAAGTGAATGGCTACAGTGCTAACCATTAAACCACCGTGCCACCATAAAAATAATCACAGTTCTTTTATTTTGGGTAAACCATGCAGCCCTATATTTTTCAGTTCAACCAGTTGCTGGTTTAGTTTCATATTTATAGAATGGATTAAGCAAAGACCAGTTATTTGGGATACATGGTGGGATATCAGGTAAAGATCACTCTCATTATCCATGTTAGAATAAGCTATCCTTAGGAGCCTATCCCAAGGATACTGGCTGTAAGACCAGTCCCTCATAGAATACCATTTAGATTAATATGCTCATTCACACTTAAGAGATTTTATCTTAGCTAATCTATGTAAGGTCATATTTTTGAGAAGTTACCAGACAACCCAAAACAAACTTGTGTACTGCATGAACATTCTATACAGACTGTAAGCCAAAGTCAGGATCAAAACTGTACCACATGGGACAAATGTTGTTGTCATTAAACAATTAGATTTTTCTGTTATCAACAGATGGATGGTCTTCATGTGGCCATGTGTTTAGTATAAGCACATTGTGCATTCGACTTTTGCTGGCATGTTGGGTGCAAGCCATTTTCCCTGTATTTGCACTTTTGTAGTTTTTGTGGTCATAAATTGAATGCATCACTATGTTACAAGGCATAGCACATTGAGTAAGAGGATGGGTTGCTTTTTGAGTCCCTTTTAAGAGGGTTTCTTTCTAATCTTTTCTTTTCTTGCCTCTATTGCCTCTGGCTTGCTGATTATGAAAATGTATTAAAATTATTGAGATATAAAATTATCTTCAGATTTCTTTAAAGTAGCTTTGTACCAATTTAAAGCTGAAAGTACACTGTAAACCCTAGTGCTCAAAGTAATTAAACATATTGAGTACTGTTAACTTAAACCATTACAGTTAGTTCAAATTAATAGACTTTGATGAGTATTTAGAACTTTTTGGTATTTATGAGTTTGTAGAAATGACACTTTTCAAGTTAGCTGAACAAATTTAATATTTTATGCCAAAGTACCTGTCTCCATAAAGTTCCACCAACTTAAAATTTTTCAGTCTTGCAATTTTGTGTCTGACGTCATCAATGCACATGTAAACTGCGCACATTGAATTGTTTTGATGAAGATGGTGGATTAGTCTGTCTTCACATGATGCTGTAAGTATAATCTTTACAAATCTGGGCACTCTTAAGTTAATTATAATAATAATTATTATTTGATTTGTAACAGAGCACTGGTGGCTCAGTGGTAGGTGTTTTGCCTGCCATGCGAAAGTCCCAGTCACTGGATGAAGTGCCTGTCCCAAGCCCAGTTAAAAATGGGAGGGTTGTGTTCAGAAGGGCATCTGGTCTAAAACCTTGTGACAAACCGCTGTGCCGACCCCTTGCCAGGAGCAGGTGAAAGACCAACAAAAATTAATTTAATTTGCAACAACAACAAAAAATAATTATAGTATGAGTTAGGCTACTCAGTAATGCAAGTATATAACAATTAATATGAATGAGTACAACAGACTCAAAAACTAATAGTTCTGTTTACTTAAAATTGGAAACATCATTACTTAAAAAAATATGTAACTGATTACCTCAATTTTTTTGAGTTTTGCCAACTTATTTGGGTTTACAGTATACCATATGCAGTCAATTTAAGTATATAAAACTAAATTGATATCAACTGGGATAAAGCAGTTCCTGAAAGTGAAGGGGAAGTAACATGAGTAAGATGCTAGATTAGCACAAACTCAGAGAGAAGATAGAAGCTTTTAAGAAATATTTAAATATATACTGTACTGTTATCCCACTTATATAAACAACTCTGAAGGTTTACATACCAAAAGTTTTATAAAATGTCCACTTGTCAAGCATATTTTTTTTACCTAGATTTTAAATCAAATTTGATGTTTCCAGACACAGAAAAGACAGAGCGTAATACAGATTATTATTATTATTATTATTATTATTATTATTATTATTATTATTATTATTATTATTATTATTATTATTATTATATTTTATTTATTTCATTAAATTTTATTTTAACATATTATTGTACTATGTATTTGTTTTATTTATTTTAATAATATCTATGCTTTGAAGACACTAATGGGGTGAATTCAGGTAATTTAAGACATTTACATTAAAAAGCATTTATTTTATGCCTTGATAATGTGAAAATCAAATATAATATGTAAATGTAAATGTAATATTATTTGATTAGCTAGGGATCCTGTGTTTTAAATGCAAACTTTCATATGGATTTTTTAATTTATTTTAGGACTTGGTATTGAGTAAGTACAAAAACATTTCTGATTTTCAAACATCAGTATTCCACCACTATGTGTATGCCGGCAAAGAACGTAGAACATTATATGAACATTATAAGTGACCATATTTCAGACAATCAATCAATCAATCAATCAATCAATCAATCAATCAATCAATCAATCAATCAATCAATCAATACTTAATAAAAAAATCTGCTGGACTTTGCATGCCAAAAAAAAGCAGGTGCAACAGTCAAACTCAACAGTCAGCAACCAAGGAACTGTGGGTGGTTCTGTAGGATAATCAGCAAAACTTACAAGCTAATTTACTTATAAAAATGCACAAACTGTACCTGAGACTGAAGGCTCCCCAAAACATTGTCACAGCCAGTAGTGTTTACATTTTGTTACTATACATCAAATGGTACTATACATTATATGGTGTATAATTACTGAGCACAAATGCATCTCAGCATGCATAAAACATTTAATATTTGGCTGGATGGGTAACAATAGACCTCTGCCGAGAAAGATACTTCAAGGCTAACATTGGCACAGACTCACCCAAGCTGGAAAATCACATTGTCTTTTACCAGTACTCAATGTACTTTGATGTGTCTTTGCCCATGCCCATATCACAACTAGCCATTCGAGAGTCGTCTTCTGCTCTTGTAGGTCACCAAACTTTTAATAGCAGGAGTTAAATGACACTGGTATATCAGCCAGCCTAGTCATCGTGCTATAGTCTTTTCTCATTTATTTGTATACCACTATTGCCTTACTGTTGCCTCACACTTCAAATGTTTGGGGTTTGAATCTCACCTCTAGGCTGTGTGCGTGGCCTGTTTGTACATTTCCTCCTTGCTAGATACTGCAGTTTCCTCCCACAATTCAGAGACTTCAGATCCCTGGGCCGATTGGGCAGTTTCAAATTGCCTGTATTGTATATTTGGATATGCGCTTATGTCCTGCAGAGGGTTGGCACTGCATTCAGAGAGCCCTCCAACTTGTGTCCCGCGTTTCCTGGAATGCTGGAAGGCTTTAAGCCCCTACTATCCTATATAGGAAAAGCAGTATAGAACAGGAAATAAAAAGTAATTTAATAATATTTAAATGTGTTATAATGAGTGCAAAACATCTGTATTTATTTGCTGTAAATAAACCTCACTGATTTTCAGTGCTAAAATTTTAATTTTATGTATCCGAAACAACCAAACAAACAAATGTAAATTAGAAATCCGCGCTAAGGGGTACGCAAAGGCAATTGAGCCTGGAGCATATTGAGCTGTTTTGAAACTCCTGCCATTAAATGCCTCCTCCTGTGGGAGTCTGCAGCTGGAGTGTGAGGGAATGACTGAGGTCTAACTTGGCACATTTGCCTATTTGTGGTTTCTCTCTCTCTCTCTCTCTCTCTGTCTCTCTCTCTCTCTAGTTCAAGGTTCAGAGGTAGCTTTTTTGGCATGACAAATATCAACATTCAAATTGCCATAGCTGCGTTGCCATAACGGACTTTGGAGCAATTCACAAAACAGGAAGAAATAGAGAAAAAAATATGACCAATACTAACATTCAACAATATAGTTAGAAATACTACTTATAAAACTCACAAAAAAGAAATAAGTATAAAAATTGGAAAAAAGAAAGACCAGGTGAACAGGTTGACAGCAATCTTTGATAAGCAGCACTTAAAATTACATGTTTTCTGCAAACTGTAACACATAATAGCCCAGTTTCTCTGCAAAAGCGATGTTCTGAACAGTTCTGTGCCAAATTTAATAATCTACTTTAAAATGAGCTACTAATAAGCTACGTTCTCAATAAAAATTGTTTCCTGTAAACAATGGTTAGGTTAGGTTAGGTTTATTATTGTCATTCAACATTTCAATCACTTTCAACAACAAAATGTATTCCCCAGAACCAGCATCCAACCTTAAAGAAGAATCTCAGAACTACTACTACTATTACTACTACTACTACTACTAATAATAATAACATTCTCAAGAAAAATATGTATATAGGCCAGTAAAACCTAAGCATATAATAATAAATAATAAAGAAAATACCACACAGCATTTTTAGAAAATATGACCCTGATTACATTCAGTCATTGAGTGCAGATTTACTTAAGTTCGTGAGGTCTTGAATTTATAATCACAGCCTCAGGGAAAAAGCTGCACCTGAGTCTTGTTGCCTTAGCTCTAAGACTTTGCAGCATTCTACCTGAGGAAAGTGGAGCAATCAAACTGTGTGCTGGGTGGGTGGGATCTAGCATGATACTTTCTGCTCTGCTTCAGCATCTGCTGGTGGAAATATCCTCCAGGGAGAGAAAGCTGCTGCTGGGTATTTTTTTGAGCAGATTTAAGTACTCTTCTCACTGCCTTCTTGTCAGCCGCGGAGCAGTTACCATAACATACAGTAATTGAGGATGTCAGGATGCACTCCACTACACACCGATAAAACAAAGTCAGCACCGCTGACCTGAGGCCAACCTTCTTAAGCCTCTTCATAAAGTTAAGGCGTTGGTGAGCCTTCTTAATGATGCTGGCTGTGGTACTTATGCGAGTATTCTCTAAAAGCTTACAGTATTATCTCAAATACTTTACATTCCAAGGGGTACAGTTAAAATTATTGTTACAAATAGAAAGAATATGGCACAGTCATGATTCTACCTGGAGAAAGCTATCCACCAAATGTTACTGACTTAGAAGAGAATTACTCAAAGCAATCAAGCATCCAAGAGGATTTTTAAATGATTTGGCGAGATCCCCAGCTCAGGAAATAACCACAGCCCTATTAACAAGACAACTAATGCACTGAAAAAGGCTTGAATAGAGAAAAAAAAGAAGAGAACGCCATAAGTAATTTAATTAAAATAATTTAATTTGCCAAAAAAAAAGTCCAAATGTCACTAATGAGGGAAAAGTTTCTTCGGTCTGATTAACCGAAATGTAAACTTTTTTGGCCTTGGCACAAAGCAATACGTTTGGCAAAAACTCAACACTGCTCCTAAGACTCTGGATTCCTGATTATAAGGTTGGGGGTTCAAGCCCCAGCACTAAAATGCTGCTGCTGTTGAGCCATATCAATTTTGGTATATAAGATTTATAGCTGTACCAAGTTTTTGCAATTCTATTTTCACATAAGCCAGTAAGGAGGACGGGATCAGAGCACACCATACAGCACTCTTGGGGCAGATAGGGTTAAGGATGAGCAAGACTTATACCAAAATTGATCATCACTGTATGCTTTTATTTTTAAACACATTAGTTTTTTTAATGGGATTCATGAATATGTTGGATAATCCTTTTAAACATACTGTTGGCTACAACTATTGTGAATTTGTGACATTTTTATACTGTGTTTTATGGTTTGTATGATATAAATGTACCCCTACATCTGTGAAACGGTATTACATCATGTTTGCATCATTGAGGAGCTACAGGGAATGGCATGAACATGGATGTGGATAAGAGCCATCAACATCCAATCTAAAAACCAATCACAGTACAAAAAGAAGGAATATAAAAGAAAATTCAATGCTGCCATCTAGTGACGACAAGTGAGATTTTCTGAATTTAGGTGAAATTTACTCTTGAATGCATTTTTTTTTTTACATATGCTGTTATTATTTGGTAGCGCGAATATTATATATGATATCAACAATGTAATTTGATTTATCTAAAAATACAAAAAGCCTGAAAGAAAGCATTACACTATGAACTGATGGCCTTGGCCAATATGATTTATTAACGTTTATGGTCTTTGTAATGAAACAATATATTTATTTTTAAATTAATTTAAATTTACATTTTTATTTCACGTTGACTGATAAGTAATGTCATTTAAACATGGCACAAAAGAGGACTATGATAACAAATGCTTCAGTAGGCTACATATCAATTTAATATGTACAGGAACCCTTTACAAAAACTGTATTAATCACACACAATATTTGCATGTTCACTATTTTAACAGCAAAAAACAAGCATTCTTATTAGAACAACTATTTTCTCCCAAGAAACTACATCCACCATCTATTTTATTAGGAACCGATGACGCATGTACACCCGCAAACCCATGCTATTATCCAATCAGCTTGTCAGGCTTCAGGAAATAGTGGCATTCATTTAAATATGCTCCCAAATTGCCCGTCAAACATCAGAATTAGTTACAGTGACAGTGTGTACAGGTTCACCAAAACTGTAATAAGAGACAAGCTCTAATGTGGCCTACATACGGTTGTAGCCCATCCACCTGAAATTCCACTGGTTTTCTGCTTACTGTGGTTGTGAAGGGTGGTTATGTGAGTTACTGTGATTGATTCTCAATCTTATTCCTGCAAGACCACTGCCCTTCATATTTCAGTCTTTTATCTTTTCTACCACATTCTTTCATAAGCAGTTTCGATTATGAAAAGACTTTTACCTAGTTAATTAGTTAATTAGGTGTACTGGGAGCAAAGTAAGCACTAAATTCAGGGCTTCACCCACGACCAGAGTTGAGAACAACTGGTGTAAAGCTTGAACCAGTCTGGCCTTTTTAATCAAGCAGTTAATTAAATAATTCTTTCCTGGAGCATTCGATGTAACCTATACAGACTGTTCTCAACAAAAATCCCTGAACATCAGCAGTTTATGAAATACTCAAACCAGCTTGTCTGGCACCAACAACCATGGCACGGTTGAAGTAACTGAAATCAATTTTGATTCATTTTGATGTTTGACGTGAGCATGAACTGAAACTCTCAAGCATCATTAGAACTATGATTGACATGTGGTGCATGCGGTGTGGCCAGATCAAACCTTATGGTTATGCATTCTGCTGCTGCCACAGCTGATAAAATCGTGAATGGCTGATAGATATGATTGGCTGATGAATGATTGGTCATGAATGAGTACATAATTAAAAAAGAATTGATATATTTAGTGTTTAAACGAATGGTGTGTAATTTATATACACAATTCCCAGTGTGTCCGTCTAAAGACTGTGGAGGTCATGAGTGACTATTGTATTTATGCCCATTTTTACAACCATCTTAGGACCTCTGGCCAACATTCACACACTTTGGAAACACCAGTTAGGCTAACACATATCTTTGGACTGTGGGAGGAAAACAGAGCACCTAAAGCAGGGGTGTCAAACTCCGCTCCTGAAGGCCCGCAGACCCGTAGGGTTTTGTTCCAACCCTCGAGGACCTGCAGAGTTTAGCTTCAACCATAATTAAAACACCTGATCCACCTAATCAAATCATTAAGGCTTATTTGAAAACTACATGGCATATATGTTGGAGCAGGGGTGGAACAAAACGGGTCTGCGGCCCTTCACGAACGGAGTTTGACATCCTTGACCTAAAGGAAACTCACCAAACATGGGGAGCACATGTAAACTCGATACACACAGACCTGAGGTGGGAATGAAACCAGGATCCTGGAATTGCAAGGCGACAGTGCTCCATAATTCATGCATTATTTTTTTATTATATTATATTTTCATTATTTTTATTATATCAGCGTTTGGTCAGTTTCACAAACAATTATTTAGGCCACAACATAATTAATGTCCTATATTAGAATTACAACTTTATTGATGAAACACTTTATTAACTATTTGACAAAATATATATTTTTTTTCAGTATGAATTTCATATGAATGTTGGTTCTAACAGACATAAATCTCTGGGTGGATGATGTTTATCTGTGCTTCTGTTGTAGTTTGCAGTAATGAAGCCCAGTGCAGTCACACATTCTTCAAACTGTAATGCTTTCTCCTAACTAGGACACAAGGAAACGAGCACCCAGGATCCACTGTATATGTTCTGTATAAGTCGTGTAGACCACAGTGGCCTGTTCCTGCACCCCACGCGCACCATTTACTTTGTCACACTAATACCTTCAATCTGATGACTTGGTGAAAACTCTCAGTGCCGTTTGGGAATTATGAATGTAGCTGCCACTGCTGAATGACTTGCTCTTAGAACCACCGCATTGGGCAGGATATTTCATCAGCTCTCCATTCAGCATTACACACACACACACACACACACACACAATCGTGAGCATCGTTTGTTTCCTCTTGACTTGGCCCTCGTCTGTAGATTCGATTCTGCGGCTTCGTGCTGAGGCCAAAATCATCAGCAGATTCTGGGTATCTTATAAGAAATGGAGTAAAGTTATATGAACAATTTTTTCCTTCCACCCCCGCTCCCCGCTCCGCTGTGTTTCCTTTTTTGTGTGTGTTTTGATCCGGGCTCTAGCGGCGGGCTGCTCTGCGGTGAGGCGCGGACTGGAGTGGCGCTGCCGGCGTGTTATTTTTGGCGGCAGCGGCGGTTGGTGGCTCTCGGGGAAGATGGAGTGCAGCTCTCCGGCTCCAAAACCCAGGAGCCTGTTTAAGGGATTTCTCGTCCCAGAGACAATCACTCTGTAATGATCAGAGTCATTATGTGCTCGCGCTGAACGCGGGTCGGGATCCGTGCGCCGGGTTAATTGCAGCGGCCCTGGAGAGAGCAACTGATTACTATGGAGACTCACAAACAGGATCAACGGCTCCAAATAAAGTCTAATTAAAAGCTATACTATGCACACACACACACACACACACACACACACACACACACACACACACACACACACACACACACACTGTATATACATATAGGACTATATGTATATAGATAAAAAAAAAAATATATATATATACAGTCCAGACCAAAAGTTTGGACACACCTTCTCATTCAAAGAGTTTTCTTTATTCTGTTCTTTATTGTGTTCTTTAGCCCAAACAAGTCTCTTCTACTTGTTGCCTGTCCTTAGCAGTGGTTTCCTAGCAGATATTCTACCATGAAGGCCTGATTCACACAGTCTCCTCTTAACAGTTGTTCTAGAGACGTGTCTGCTGCTAGAACTCTGTGTGGCATTGACCTGCTCTCTGATCTGAGCTGCTGTTAACCTGAGATTTCTGATGCTGGTGACTTGGATGAACTTATCCTCCGCAGCAGAGGTGACTCTTGGTCTTCCTTTCCTGGGCCGGTCCGCATGTGAGCCAGTTTCTTTGTAGCGCTTGATGGTTTTTGTGACTGCACTTGGGGACAAAGTTTTCCCAATTTTTCGGCCTGACTGACCTTCATTTCTTAAAGTAATGATGGCCACTCGTTTTTCTTTACTTAGCTGCTTTTTTCTTGCCATAATACAAATTCAACCTCTTTGAATGAGAAGGTGTGTCCAAACTTTTGGTCTGTACTGTATATACACACACATTTATACAAACATACAGACATACATACACATTTTACATTTTTATTAATTGCAATAAAATGAAAACCTTCACACAGTTAGTGAGACCTAACACATACAAAGAGCAAAAAATACAAAATGAAAAAACATAACCTTCATACATAACCACATTCTTATCCTTACACTTTTAACATAACACTACACATAATGCTTGCTGAAAGATTAAACACACTTCCCTCTGTTAGACACAGAAATCTAGTATGATTTCACATCTCACATCTGCCTTTCAAAGTACCACACCTCTGCACCAACTGTTCAAACACAACCATTAAGTGCGCAGACACTCAGGTGCTTAACTGCAAGCTCGCCTCTTGGATGTACTGTATGCACTATAGTAAGGCAACAGGTGAGCTTACCCGTTTTCAGCAGAAATGGAAGCCAATTTTGCAGTCAGAAGAAGAGGAAGCAGCAGAGCAGTGCAACAAGAAATGAAATTCAGAACATTTCAGCAAGAGTACGGGTGAGATAACGTTTCTTTAATGCCTATAATAAGATCAGTACCTTATGACCTACTACATGCATAACATCAGCTTTTTTGTATTTCTTGTTTGAAATGATTCTTTGTATGCTGTCCTGTGATCTGTTATATAAATGTATTTTGCTTTGGTCTACAGAGGGTTGAGAGGTATTCTCTCAATATTCTGAGGCACAAGAGACCTATGGAAAGCATGGTTTTAGCCAATAATTCAATATGCCTCAGAGATATTCAGGCTCACATCCTGAGTGACAACACCATCATGAATAATGTCTATCCGGTGTCTTTTCCAACACTGGGAAGAATCCACAGAAGGAATTAAATACAGATGAAGCAACTCTTTTAAAATCCTTTTCAGTGGAATTCAGAGGTATAATGTAATAAATTTTCTGAATTCCACTGAAAATTATCTCGAATTAGATTTCAATAGAATTGCATTTCAGTGGAATTTAGAGAGGTAATGTCAACATTAGCGTTGTTGAGTCATAAATGTGGATGCAGATGCAATCCAGCATCTTCGTACTGTAGAAGAGGGTGACTTCAGCTCCCTGAAAGTATGAATGAAGTTGAGGGAGAAACCTCATTGGTTACTGAGCCATTTTAAATGCCCCAGGACAAAATGTAGTGTAAAACATTACAATGTGCTATCAATCAGAATGGAGTCCACCACTGCCATGCTACTTAAAGTCCTTACGACATGGCCCTCATAGCCTTATCACAGCAGAATCTCAGATGGATGCAGAACAGACTAGAGACAATGTCACCTTACACACATCTTTCCAAAGATCTATTCTGTTGTGGTTCCAACATCTCCCATTATGTTTTGTTCAATATTGACCACCCATCCCTTCCTCAACCCAATTGAGGTTTGACAGTGGAAAGTTTACGATCATCAACCTTATGCAAGGATGTCCCGACCCAGGCCATGGAGGCAGCCTGTGGCCAAATTGATGAAGGGTCTATCCAAGGATGGCTATGCCATTCAAGACAATTATTCATTTGTCGTCTTGATAGAAATGGTATAGCTTGAGATTGCAGTATTATAGCCAGATTAAATTTTTTTGGTGTATTTACAGAATGGGTATTTATGGATTGTATTTTTTTTTTATTGTTTTTTAAAGAAATTGTAAATTTCATTGCATTTTACCTCCGTAAATGCATGGATGTAATGGTTGGGAAATAAATCTAATGACTCCCATTTCAAAAGTGTAAAACTTTTTTTGATTGACAACTGTGTGACTGATTCCATGGTACAGTAGGAACCACTGTGTTCCATATTGTGACATAATTGGGTATTTATAAATGGAACTAACAATTTTGTATCAGCTGTCATTTTACAAAAGATCTCAGGTGATCTGCCACTTGTGTGTGATTATGTGAAGTGTTTTGACAAAGTGAGCATTGTTTTCAAAATTAAACAATCATAAAAAAAACACTGTAACATGGAGGAATGGAAGACAAGGTTAGTGGGGAAGTCCACTGGCAGCCAGTGGGTGAAACATACTGTAGAGTGGTTTCTGGTAAAAGCCCATAATGAATTCTGATTTAGCAGCAGAGCACTCAACACAATGAGTACTCCATTTACATACTCCATCTGAAACCGTAAAAACAAAACGAAATTATATAAAAGACATCGGCCTTTTTAAAATGATTGGATGACTTCTCAATGGCTTCCTATAGGATCAGAGCACCATAGAGCTGAAATAAATACAGCAAAATCAAAAATACATGAATAAAAAGAATCAAGAAGAGCCGACAGGTCGAGAAATGCCGCAGATAGTCTATAGCGTATTGTTTGTAATTTCTAGAAACACACTCTGAAATTCATTGTTTTGATGTGAGTTAAAATGTTTAAACTATTAACATGTGTGTTAGACTGGAGGTGTTAATCCATCACTGGGGTTTATACTGCAAATTCTTTTTTACTCGAAGAGGAAAAAAGTATTTAAAATAAACACAAAGACTGTGGTTTCTAGTTCAGTGTTAGAGTGCACATCGACCATGTCAGCTGTCTGACTTGAGGCTCCCTCTCTTTATTAGGAGCACCAGTGGGTTTTGTGCAGCGTAAGACATTTTTCCTCTTCCCATTACTACACATAATGCAAAAGACTGCAAGAAGTTCTTTAACTATTTTTGGCAGCAAATAAGAGAATAAAATGATGCTAGTTTATATATTTATTTTTGGTGGTGAACATGTGTAACTATGGTTGTATGTTGGTGTGCGTCAGTGTGTACTCTTAGTAGCAAATTTGTGTGTGTGTGTGTGTGTGTGTGTGCATGCGTGTGCGTGTGTTTGTGCTCACCCACAAAGATATTTCAATTTGGGCAGGATATTAAAGAAGCATGGAGTGGCAGTAGCCTGGTGTCTGCCAGTAGCTTGGTTTGGGGGTGTTGTGGCCATGACTGTAGGGGGGGAGGAAGAGGGGGGAGAACGGCTCATGGTCAGAGCCCCCGCCGGACACACTGGCGCCTCTTTCTGGAGGACTTCTGAACCACCACACTCCTCCGCCAGAACCCTGCCAGCCCTCTGGAAGCCCAACTCAAATCACTCACGTTTAACTCTCTCTCTCTCTCTCTCTCTCTCTCTCTCTCTCTCTCTCTCTCTAATTCCCATTCCACATTTTTCAGTAAATCCTATTGCCATTTTAGTTGCTTCTGCTTCTGTAGGCTATATTTAATTTAACCCCTTTCTTTATACTTTTATCTTCTAAATTCCACTTTTGCTTTCATGGAGATAGTCAGAGCCATGCAATTTAATAGATAAATGCCTCACCTGCTTTTTATGTGCTTATCTTTATTAATGCCTATGTTTAATTAAGGGTGCAAAACCAAAATTAAGTTTCTTTTTTTTTTTTTTTTTTTTACAATTTACTTGAAAAACTTAAAACATACCACAAGCCTTTCTACATAGCGGGTGACGTCACTGACATAGGATGATAGCCTTTGGCTTCATCATGATGACAGCATGCCGCAAACACCCCTTAACTCCCCGTCACCTCTTATTTCTGTACGCAAAATGTTTTAGCAGCTCTTCACTATATTCTACTATAATGTATTTTTTATAGTCAGTAAAGACTCGAATTGTGAATTTAAGGAATTAAGAAGAGGATGTCTATTTTGAAGTGTCACAGCTCATTTCCTTAGCTTCCACTTTTTTTTCCTGGAAGCAATTTGTCATCCAGGGGACATTTAATAGGGAACATATTATCTTTTTACAGGGATATGGAGCCTGCCACAGCCTGCCCACAGTTCCTATAAACAGAATTGGTCCATTTAGTGGTGTGTTTGATACATTTCAGAGCAGAAAGGAACTCAGTTACAGAAAGAGGCCTATAAAGGCTGCTATGAAAACCCTAGATAAGTATTGCTAAGCACCACCCGCTTGCCAGTGCAGTTAACTTAAATAGACTAATGATGATCAATCTGAAGTTTCTTTGTGGGGTTGAAAAAGTGCTTTCCTCTTTCTTCATCAGTGACCATCTGACCTTTCCTGACCTCTTGCAGTTGTTCAGGTCACCGATTTCTCATCTCTTCCTCAACAGATTCTTGTATACCCTCCATCCCCCTCAAGAATCTCACTCCCTTCCTCGAATACAGCCCGAAGGCAATGTTTACCTGAACTCACACCTGTGTGTATCTGTTGGCATGCATCACTCCCAGTCTTCAGGGCATGAAGAGGATTTATCACCTACTGCAAGCTCAAAAGCTGAGGAAAACCCATTGTTCCCACTCTTCCCCACTGTAAATGCAAAGTGAGGGTATTCACATGTTTCAGTGAGTTCAAATAAGCTTTGTTTAAGCAGCGTTCTGTGGAATGGTTGTGCCCAGGGTTCACGACACCAGAGAGTCTTTTTCAATCCCCTCTTTCGCCATTTCGTTTTCATCCAGTGTCTTGTCTCAATCGCCACTGAGTTTTCTCACATCCCTAAGTATATTTATCTTTTTACTGCCTCACTTGAGGCACAGCACTTTCCTATTTTTTTAAAGTCTTCGAACATAAAGTTTTAAAAATAAAACCAGGTTACCACCACCACAGGGGAGTATAAAAAGACAAAAATAATAGTCATGCCGGAGTCAAAAGCCACGGACCCTCCCCTACCCCCCATATCCCCCAACAGACACATATACACACGCACGCACGCGCGTGCACACCCCACCCAAACCCTCCGCCTGGGTCTTAAAAGCTGTGGACTCGACCACACGCCCACTTCAGACCTCCATAAACATGTCAGACCCTGATGACAGACTCGGCCCCGGGACCAGCTGACCTCAACTCCAGCTCATTAGAGTCAGTAAATTAGAACCATACAGCCAGGGCAGGAGAGGAGGAGAGGTGCAGGAGGGAAGCACACTGTCACAAGAGCAGAATGTGTCTGTGTGAGTGTGAGTCTGGGTTCTTGCATGTGGTACTCTCAAAAGTTGTCTTATGAGTTGTGATTTATTATTACATTTAATACATGTAAACATATGCTGGGACAGAGTACAACAGCATGCAACTGGATGGATTGCCTGACATGCTCAATCACTGAGCACCTCAACACTTGTTCCAAAATGTCAGCAAAGGCTTTGATAGGTTAGATTTAGGCTATCCTTAGTGGGGGATAACCTTTCCGAAGCACTGTGCCGTGACTCAATACAAAAGAAAATTTGATTACTTTATCCCAAGATCCCACTGAGTTACTAAAGTGCTCCCTGTATTTGAATTCCTGCAAACATTAACATCAGAAAATTTTGTATTTGGTTTTTGAAGTTCGTTGCTAGCTCACTGCCACATGGGCAACCCGCAATTCTGTAAACAGTATAGTGACCCAGCTTCCCCCTCCCTCCTCCTCCTCCTCCAATTTTTTCTTTTCTCTACTCTACTCTCTTCCGCTGCCCAGCCTGTAGCAGTGCTGTGGAGTAATTGTCCAGTAGCAGGGTTGGTGGGGGTAATTGTTGTACGCAGACAGCGGGGGAGGTTTAATTTTCTTCGACAGACCTTCAGTGGCGCTCTGTGAGACACATTGTGTCAACTGAGAGCCCTGCTTTGTTTGGGCTGTGAGAACTAATTAAAGCATTTGTGCAGCCATAAGATCGCAGAGGATGACAGGACTGAGTGGGACAGGGCAAAAAAAAGAGGAGTGGAGAGAGGGAGGGGTGCAACGGGCAAAAAGAAAAAAAAAACAGAGTTGTGTAAAGTGTGACTGGGGAATTCCATAAGAAATTGGAAGAAAAAACCAGGGCTCATAATTGTGATAATAAAAATATGAAAAAGAATAATTTCAAATGATTAAACTATATAGCAAGCATAGTCTGTTAATTTCTCACAGGTTACACGTTATTGTTCAGCCTTAATAAAAGGTTTGTTGTTAATATATTTGGAAATGATTTTACTATTCCATAATAATAATAATAATAATAATAATAATAGTTGTTAATAAAAATAGTTGAAACAAAAAAAGTGCTTTATTGAGGGGTATAGTAATGATTTTGTGCATTCCTGAACGAAGACTCTTATGTAAGCCTGATGAAACCATGTAGAACAAACAAACACAAAAAATGTAACAATACCTATTGTATTTATAATTATTTTGGATATTGGTTAATTAATGTTTTTCAGAAAATCTAAATGATTCTCTTATCCCAAATACTTGGGCGTTAGGCATTATACAAACAATAACCAAAAAAAGGAATACATCTATTTTAATCATTGCCTGTTTTCTTGTGGAGATGTGGGAAATGTTGTGGTATAATAAATGAAAATACAACAGGGAACTGACTTTCACTTAATTTAATTATAAAGACATACAGGTAGCTGAAAATTCAGAACTTGAGTTTCATATTTACATACTTGTAAAATAATTCAAATTACAATTAAATTGATGCTTCAGAAAAATCCACTTTAATCCTTACACTTTGGCTTTTAATATTCCAGAGAGTTCATACAATAGCCATCAGAACCTGAAAATCAACAGTGAAAAAAATAAATAAATATAAATCACATAAAATGAAAAATCCTTATTTACTTATGACTGGCTTTGCTTCATCGAGAGTTTTCCATTTCCCATTTTAATGCCAGTAAAATGCAAGATTGTCTCTTGTTATTGTTCATAATTTAAGGCATAAATAAAATTGTATGTAAATAGGAAATTAAATAAGACAAAAATAGCATTCAAATGGAACTAAAAGAAAATACTAAACTGTACACTGTAGTCCCTTTTTGCAGCCTACATAGATTCATGAGCCCTGATTTCTCAGAGAATTATTTTAGCTTTAGAAATGATTGTGATTAAATAAGCAAAACTAAAGAGTTTTTTTTTCTCATAAACACTGCACTTTTTGTAAAAAGAACTGATGGTAAAGTCCGAATTCCTGGACAAACCACTAGTCACTAACAAAATCATAAAAAAAAAAAATCACTTCTCATCTTGTTTCAATAATACTATCTATAGCACAATGTAAAATAGTGATCAGAAAGGACAAATATGACAAATGAACTGAACAGCTCAAAAGAACAAAATAGGAAGATCCAGAATCATAAAAAGGTTTGTCAAGACACAGACCTCACTTTTGGTTTGCATATCAAAAAATAAAGTTTATGTTAATGTCAAACATGTTCTTGTTTTGCTGTTCCTTCATGTTCCACAGGAGAATATCTGTGATAGTGGTGCATCGTTTCCCTTTAGGGACAACAAAAATGTATTTAAAGAATATTGTCAGAAAAACACACATTTATTCAAATTATTATTTTAAATGCTGATTAGCACCGATTAGAACAGCAGCTTAATCTGAAGGGCCTTTCCCACAGATATGGAGGTTATATCTCCAGCAGTCCACTACTGTTCTCCACTGGGTTTCCTGTGGTGATCTTCTCCTCTCCATTAGTTGTGTGCTCCTGCATGCCATTTCCTGGACCAGCTGGGGCCCCATCACTTGGGTCTACAGCATCATCTGGGCCCCTCGGTTCTGACTCATTCTCTCCACTCCCAGCTTTCCCTTGCAGGCTGGCCTCAGAGTGGGTCTTCTGGTGCTTACTGAGGTGGTCGCTACGTGTGAACCGCTTATTGCACAGAAGACATGTGAACTTCTTTTCACGAGTATGTGTACGCACATGGCGCTCCAGCTCGTCAGAGCGTGTGAAGCGCTTTCCACAGAAGAGCCAGTTACACACGAAAGGTCGTTCCCCTGTGTGCCAGCGCAGGTGGGCCTTGAGGTGTGAGGCCTTGCCATAAACCTTTCCACAGCCTGGAATGTGGCAGCTATGTACAGGCTTTTTGCGCAGTGAGGCGGCAGATGCCCCTAGACGTTCCAGCTCCTGGCAGTTAGGGCAGTCACAGGAGGACCTGCTGGTGGCAGAACTGCCTGTATATGCCCCAGAACCCCGAGAAGGCTTTAGGCCCATGGGGCTCTCAACAAGACCGCCACTGGCTACTGGTTTGGGCTTGTACATGTCTTGGGGGAGCATGTGCTGGGAGGACTGCAGGAGGTGTGACGAGGAGCTGAGACCCACAGGAGGATATGGTGCTGGGTTGAGGGGAGTGAAGTCGGAGCTATAGCTGGACATAGGGGGGCTGAGGGATGCCTGAGGTGCCACAGGCTGTAATGGGGCTTGGAGACCATCCGACTGGGTTTGGCCTGCACTCAGCCAGTTGGAGCTGGGGTGGACATCCCACCAGGAGGATGTGGCATTGGCAGGTGCAGCTGTGATTCCTGGGTGAATCCCTGCCTTGTACCAAGAGCCATATGGATGCGTCATGTCAAGCGAGGTGTAGACACTAGTCAGGCAGTCAGCTGTGGCATGTGCTTTGGTCACCAACAGTGAAGGATCCTGAGAGGCTGAGGAGCTTTGGAAGGAGGAGAAAGGGTTGTAGTCAGAAGTGTATGCTCCTGTGGGAGGAGGGGGGCTGCCGGTAGGAGTAAGCAGGCCTCCACCTGTACCGAATGAGTTGCTATAAGAGTCTACTAGGCCTTCGGTGTTTCGGCCGTTTTTAGGTGCCTGCAGGTCAGAAGTCATGCTGTAAGCTTTCTTTACTGATACTACACTTCCTGCTTTTCCAGGTGTGGCTGTGTCACGAACTGGACTGGTACTGCCAAATTTGTTACAGGTGGCAGTCAGCATCGCCAAAGGACTCGAGCCATAACGTGTTTCCTCCTATGAAAAAAAAAACAAGGAAACAAAAAAAAACAGCAATAAGACTTTTTTTTTTTTTGCTATTGTGTACATTCTTTTTTATTAGTTTTGTTTATTGCCATAGACCAAATTGTGACGATATTCATTTTTTGCCATCATTCGATCACCTAACTGCATGCAGTAAACTTATGCAACAATCGGAAGCCTTTTCTGTTCAAAAAAGAAGTATGCAACAACAACCTTTGCCTTAGTGATTTACATGCCATCATACATACAGTTCCTGTTAAACACGTTTTCCGTGCAGTTATCACCAGTGCCGGAATAGTTAGACGTTGTTTTGACGACACTTGCTTTTTACAGACTTAACCTTTTATTGTTTTGTCTCTCACCCTGTCATCTGAATGAATAGGTTCAGTCAGACTTTTGTAATCCCAGTTACCAGACTGTATACAATTGGTGATGAACAGCGACAGAACGATATAACGTATAAGGATAACAGCTACACGTATGCTGTATTACAGTGAATTTGTAATGAGCGCTTTCACGTCACAGCATGTTTTTCGTGACTTTCACTTTTTGTATAATAAGACTGAGAGAAAGTCAAGAGCTTGCACATTCAGTTGTGTCTCATAATATCTGCACATGAACTACAACTATTGTTTTTATATTTTAAGGTAAAATATGAACAAATTTATTATCTTAAAACTTATATATATTTACATAATAATGTAAAACTCGTGTAACAAGTTAACAAGTGCAAGCTTTTTGTGTTGCTCATTCAACACGAAATTCAGAACTCAAGGTGAACTAAACTACAACCCCCCCCCCACACCCCCCAAAGAAACGTGTGCGCGCGCAGAGCGCATGCGCCTGCGGTTGTACTTGGCGCACGCTGCTGTCCCCGTTTCCAGGTTAACTACCATTACCATTAACCGCACAGTGTTTCCTGCACCAAAGCCTATCTATCTATCTATCTATGAGCTTAATAGGAATTTATAGTAATAGCTCTTTAAGTATACACTGGAATATTTAGTTTGTTAATATTATATCCATATTAATATTCTCGTTTCGTCACTAGAAGCAGATAACTTGACAAAATCCAAACGTTAACTAGCCCTCTATATTTAATTATATTCATGCATAAGGCAGATAATCTTCCCTACCTACGCTCATAATTTTTCTACACAGTATCAGGTGATATCCCTGAATAATGCAGTTATCATTCGTTTTCTGAAATGACTATATATTAGCTATAAGGAAAAGCCTTAGCATGCATTTTCTTGTTAGTTTGACATTTCGTACCTCCAGAACCGATGCAGCCATCCCTGAGAACCAAATTCCAAAAGTTCGAGACTCCGAGACCTGGAGGTTGAGTTACAGACGCGTGTCCCGGGACAGTGTGTGTGTGTGTGTGTGTGTGTGTGAAGTAAAGCTCCGCTCCGAGCGCTGCGACTTCTATGTGCATTCAGAGACACGCCTCCTAATGACAGGCTCCGCGTGCTTTGAAGTAGAGAGAGAGAGAGAGAGAGAGAGAGAGAGATTCACGCGCCGCTCTTTCTTAAGACATACAAAAAAAACTTTAAAGTACTATACATTATAAAGTGATGCTCAAACGATTTAAATGTATCCAATGCATGTACACGCATGGTTAAATCAAATCATTGATCCTAACTATCACAGCAGCCTTAGACTAGATAATTAAAATACCCATGGCTTTACCCAGAAATCTAAATCTTCTTATTTCCTTTTACAACTGAAGTAAAAATTTTGTTTGGTGTGTTAGCTGCAGGCCATGGCATGGACTACTGAATGTGTAATTAAAATTATACACAACCTGATTGCCAAAGCAAAGAAGTCCCAGCATGTTTTAAATGACAGAAGGATAAAACAACAACAACAACAACAACAACAACAACAACAACAACAACAACAACAATAACAACAACAAACAGCACCCTAGAGTCTAGAAAGTTACCAAACTATACTATCCCTTCTAGTGCCACGATATGCTTTACTAAAGAAAGAGCATACAGTATGGTGTAGCCTGAGTAGTGTTCAGTAATGTTCCTTTAATTATTTTCAGTTTAATTTTAATATCTATCTATCTATCTATCTATCTATCTATCTATCTATCTATCTATCTATCTATCTATCTATCTATCTATCTATCTTAAGGAAAAGCTTGAATTAAGTTGTATGAAGCTCATTATACATGAAAAGCATGTGTCTTGTCCATTTGCATTGTGCCTTTTATCCTAGGGGTCGTCACATCGAATCATTTAATCCGCAAGATCTAGCACAGGTTTTATACTGGATCCCCTTCCAACATGCAGTGGCTGGGTTGTATGGGGCATAGGGTTAAGGGTCTTGACAAAAGACCCAACAGTAATGATTGGTAGGGCTCAAATCCCTGACCCTCCGATCAGCTACCCAAATCCTAAACCGCTTACGCCACATAGAATATGTCACTATTATCTTATAAATAGTAAGGAGTATGCATCTCCATATATGCTACTACAGAATTTTTATATTTCACAGAAAAAGATATTGTCTATTTACCTATAGGCTATTTAAAAATATCCCATAGGCAATAGTTACATATATGATATTTTTAAATAGCCTTCTTAGATTATGGCTGATATTTAAATTTTTTATAAAAAAATAAATTACACAATTGCACAAGAGATAAACAGATAGATAGATAGATAGATAGAAAGATAGATAGATAGATAGATAGATAGATAGATAGATAACAGCTTACATTTATATATTATTTACATTTACCTTTAGGTTTGTTTTGCAAGCGAGTTGTAGACAGAATAGGGAGACACAAAGATAGAAGGGAAATTAGTACTAGTTAAACAATGACATACGAACACTAATCACAAAACAATTGAAGGAAAGATGATACATTTCTTTATTATTATCCATCTGGTATAACATGTCGGTGTAATTGATATTGTATTACACTGGTAAACAAAAGGATAAATTGTGTGGTTAAGTGGTTTAAATTTCTCAGCTTCTTGTTTTACACACAACGGCAAATATTTGTAAGTTTAAAAAAAAACAAACATTTATACCGAAATCATATGAGAAATACCTAACTAGTGTTGTGTACATAAGTCCATGTACTGATAATAGATAATAGAGTAGCAAATTCTCACTCCAGGAGTCAGACAAAATAAAGTTATACATTAAAAAATATATTTCTATCATATGCAGTTAGTCATATAAATTCAATACAATTGGTAAATGAAATAAAATGATTTAAATAATTTTTAAAAACCTATTTCAGCTATGTTTTAGATTGATGGTCCTGATGGTCACTACCATCAATCTAAAACACAGATTAATTAGTTTTTAAAAAATTATTTCATTTCATTAATTGTAGTGAGAACTTGCTTAAGTCTATCTTTATATAGTTCCCATGTTTTAAACACATGGGCTGATGTACGCAACACTAGTTAGGTATTTCTCAAAACAATTTCAGTATGAATGGTTTTTATGTGAATCTTATGTAAGTTACTTATATAACTCACTCTTGATAAATTCACGCTGATATTTTTTAAGCAACTGTATGATATACACAGCCGTACAACATGTTTGAAATCAGGAATGCTTAGATTTAAACATCAAATAACTGTAATTACAAGGTAAAAACTGTAAAACAAGGTCAATGCAGTACGATTACTAACATTATATTAAATTTTCCTAATATTAAGGAAAGAGGGGGAAGGAAAAAGGGATAGGAGGAAAATGGAAAGAGAGACAGTGAAAGTCAATTATTGAAATTTGGTCAACTTCTAAAATTGAAATTTACAAATATAGATTTGTGAGCTGTAAGCGCTGTTTGGAGGACAAAACAAGCAACTCCTACATTTTAATATTTGCTTAAAACAAATAAAAGAAAAGTTGAGATTAGGGCCATTACTCCTGCATTGGAGGCAACTGAGAGATCAGTGACATGTAAAGTCACTTGAAGTGTGGGAGTGTAGACTTGTGTAGGCACAGAATGACTTAAACCTATGATTAAAGGTCTTTAAAGGGATACTCCAAAACATTTCTTATAGCAGGTTCATTAAGCTGAGCACAGTATTAATGTCAACATGAGAAACCTGGCTTCTTTTTATGGCTAGTGATTCATAACAGAAATAAAACACTGAAAAGAAATAGGCATGGTGATATCATTTATGCTTTCCCTTTTTTCTACAGGCCAGGGATAATCCTTTTGTATTTAGAGAGAGGCTAAAACTGGCCACCATGTTAAAAAGTAAGTCTCCTAAATGTCTCATATTTATTGTCTTCACCACAAAAGTTATTATGGAGGGATTAACACTTAATAAAATGTAAGCTACACAATGTACATACTGGAATGTTGATTTCTTTTTCTTTTTTTTTTTTTTAACTACCAGAAAAATGCAGCATGCATTTCTACTTTGTGTGAGGGTAGCTTACAGACGTTCATCAAATAAATAAACAGTTAAAATGGTCTTCCGGTAGTCCATCTTGGTTTGGAGTGTCCTTGTGGGTGTCTCTTTTTTTCCAAAATGAGTGGAGAGAAGATTAAAATTGTTTTCAAAAATAAACATATAATTTCATTCTTTATTTTTTTCCTTCAATTACAAGGCTTGGTCAGAGCAGGCTTGTAGTTTGTGAGAGTTTGGCCTTCACTGTAACACACAGACTATATTTAGCAGTCTGCTCTCCAACTGACCCTCTCTCTGTCTTTTGCGCTCTCTCTCTCTCTCTCTCTCTCTTAGTCGTTCTGACTCTCTACCTCTCTCGCTAACACATGCACAATCATTTAATTCTTTATCATAGTCATGACTACAGATGGGATTCCTTTAGAGGGCACTGTCAAGCCAACTGCAAGTCTAGTCTATATGTATTACATCACCCTTCTTATAATGTTTGTTCAAGATAGAAATGGCAAATAGAAATGCCAGACCATGTCCTATAATGTACTTTAACTCTTAATCGGGTGAAGAACCACATTTGGTAACTTCAGTGGAATTTGTCTATTTCTGTACTTTTTTTGGAAAAAGAATTACCCTAGATGGGTGAGGAATCATTCCCCATTATTACCAATCATTAAAATACTTGGAAAATCTATATTTCCTAATATATAAGACTTTTTTTTCGAGAGAGATATGATAACCTCGGGTTTTGACCTTGAGAAATTCGAATTGAGTATTTTAATGAGTCTCCTATACAGGATTAAATAGATCTATTGTGGAAACCATGGTACTTTAATTAATTGTAATTTCATCATCATAGCCTGAAACAACTTAAGAGCAAGAAGCTGAACTAAAAGTACACATTGTATCATATATTTGCTACAAAATGTGATGCAAAAGAGAATGAATTTGTCATTTTATACCATATAATGGCTGTATATTCACACCTGTTCAAGCCAATCACATGGCAGCAACTCAATGGATTTAAGCATGTTGACACGATCTGCTGAAGTTCAAACGTGGCACGGTTGTTGTTGCAAGATGGACTGGTTTGTGTATTTCCGAAACTGCTGATCTACTGGAAATTTTGTATACAAACATTTTTAGAGTTTACAGATCTCAATGCAATAAAACACATTAGGATGTGCAGCTGACAAAACTGCAGCAAACTCTTTAAGGAGTGTTCCCAAGACCTTGTTGAATCTACAGTACTGTGCAAAAATCTTAGGCAGTACATATACATGTTTGCATTATTAGGTATACTTTTTTTTTTTTTTACTATTTCTAAACAAATCTTAAAATGAATAAATAACATTACAGATGAATGCAACATTAGCAGTTGCATTCCTGTAAAGAAAGCAGCATATAACTTGGCAGACCAGTTTCAGATGGAGACAAAAAAACCTAATGTAGGCTCATGGATTTTGCTTGAAAATAGAAAGGAGCAAGTGTAACAACGTTACCAGAAAAACTCTGAAATTTTCTCCAGCAGGCTTATTAAACTATCTACTGCACAAATCTGCATCTTACACTAATACATTACTCTTGAGCTTCTTATTTGCTGATGTCCAAACCTTTTTAATTGATTGAGTTGAAAAGATCTGAGCAAGTCTAAAGAAAGTCTCAAAAGTCTCAAAAAATAAACTCAAATATACAAACACTGTATAAAAACTATATAAAATGCAATTAAAATCAAGAATTTATATTTTGATGATTAATTCTTTTTGAACATGCTTTATAAACAGCGTATATACTTTTCAGGAACCTGATCTACTAAGACTTATATGATTTATAACCACGGTTGAGCACTGCATGCTTCATCTTATGTCAATAACATATATTCTCCCTTTTTGGCAAAGGAAGGGTCCAAGGATGTTGAGTGCAAGTTTTTCAGTCATCATAAGCTTGCTATATTTACAAAGCCAGTGTTTCACATCATGGGTAAAAACAGCACTAAAAGTACATGACTAGCAACTAGTGGAACATAACTAGCAAAAAGAACTGAAATGGACTTTGTTTTCATTACAGCCATGCATAAAATATTTAAATCTTATTTTTGCTGTCTATAAATTCTTATTCATTTGGAATTATTATTTTTTTATGTTTTGCATGTTGTACTGCTACAATCTTAGTGTAATGTAAAGCATCCTGTATTTAAAACTGTTGTTAATAACTGCTAAAGGTTCTGATTCTGAAACTTTTAGTGCTCCTGACGCAACTTAATCCCCTGCTTCAAACGCACTGAATATAAATGGTAAATTATAGTGCCACATATGGAAGGCTTGACTGATGTAGCATGAGGAAATGTGAGGAAGTGTGAGTCTCTTCTTGCGATTTGTATGTGGTTTCCCCATTTCTGCTAATAGCTTTGCTATTTCCCTTTGATGATCAGTAATAACACATCCTGAAAATGTGCATAAAACTGAAAGGAGAGTTGTAGAAAGTCTTAGTACAGAGTGCCAGTGGAAGTAAGCATTTTACGGGGATGTTCCTTCTGTGCTTATCCCCACCAACAGATCTCTTCAAAGGGGGAAAAAAAGACTGCATCTGTAATTAAAGATTTAGTAGGAAACCATTTAGTAGGAAATCATTTTGTGTCTATTTTTGAATTATTGACATTAAGGTTTCTGCACTGTTGGGCAGAGTAATAGCTTGTAAAAGCCTATATTACTGCACTTTATGACAGTACGTGTGCAAGAATGTGTAAAACTGAGGGTGCAGAGGAGAATGTGTGAGGAGGAACTTCTTTACACTTATACTTTAGATATAGTAAGATATAACCACAGAAAAAAAAATTAAAACTATACTGAGTACAAGTTTTATAATGGACGATTCTGAAACCCGATATTTTAATCCCTAAACAGGATGATGGATTATTTTTCACCCGAACACAGGATTGCTGTAACACTGTAGTGTTTGGCTGCAGCAAATATTACATTTCAAATGCAGAGGTGTTTTATTTGAACTGTAAATCTCCTGAGTGAGTGATTGTCTTGGAACATATTTCAGAGCTTTTTTCCCCCTTAGCTCTGGGGTCAATATGCTTTCATCATCAGCCTGTGTCGTCAGCGTGGCGAGGCCTCGGGGTGGTTAAATGGGAATCAGTGGAATCAAATGTTCATGAATTCCTTCGCTGCAGCCCTCAGAAAATTCAGCTTAATACTCCTGCCACACAGGGAAAATGTGAAATGATTAGATGTGTGTGAGTGGCTGTTATGATGGAAATGTGGTGAGGAAGAGATACAGGGTCAGGGACAGACTTGCCTTGCAGCATGACTGTTTTTTCCAGGCATCATGGTCACAAAAATCTTGGAAAAATAAGGCAGAGAGACCGACCTATGTAAGAGTGAGTTTAAGAGAGAATTTAAATGAATCACCAATACATGTTTCTGCTACTAAGGACTATTGCTGAGAATAATAAAAGTTTGTGGCTTTGACGCACTATATATATATATATATATATATATATATATATATATATATATATATATATATATATAAAACTATATATCTTTTAGTACAATTTTTTGCTGCTTATCTCTCAGCTGGTGGCAAGCAGCAGTTTCATTCCACTATCCGCATCATTGAGACAAGGAAATGGACTACACTCAAAAATGCTTCGAGAGAGAACAATGCACACCCGGGTTTAGAGGATGGGAGGAAGGAAGGAAGGAAACTGAAAAGACGAGAACAGAACACAGAGACAGAAGTCTTATACATCAAGGTAAAAATAAGCAGGTTGTACCTAAAGAGAACCTTTCCTTTAAACCCCAAAAACAAAACAAGAAAGGCCAGAAAGCCACACCATATGTAAGCTAAAGGAGGCTTAGACCACCCAGTGCTGCTCCCACACCCTGAAACTAAACGAGGGAAGCAGCAGCATGTAAAATATAGCCATTACAAAGGAAAACATTCGATTCTAGAGTATAACACAGCCACCACCTTTTGCTTTGTAGACATTCTTATATTTTGAGAGCCACATAAGCCCATCCATCAAAAAGAGTCATAAAATGCCAAATCTGTATATATTTTTTACACACTACCAGTGTGCGTTTGTGCAATAGGCTTGAAAACAGTTTTCCCATTGTTGATCAAGATGAGCACTGGCAGTGAAGCGTCTTTAATGCTTCAGCCTTCAGCCATGTGCATGTAAGAATAAGAAATAAGCTCTTGCCATGCAGTCTGAACCTGAAAATAAAGCAGCAAACCCTTCCCTTCCCCTGGCTGAGGCGTGCGGTCTGAGACTGCCTCTAAATCGGGAGGCCTGGCTCGGCTCGGCACAGCGCGGCATCCCCCACACTGAGCGGACACGATGGGTGTGGCCCCCGAACAGTTGGTTTTTGAGGGGGCCCCTCCTGAAACATTGTGCCACATGCCAGCGCCCAAGGGCTCCAGTCAGCCTGACCAAAGCCACCACGAACTACCCACGCCACGTTAGCAGACCAGCTTTTAGCAAAGAGCTCCCTCTGCAGGAGCCGAACAAACGTACTTAAGAATGGCCTCTCCCCTCCATCTCCTGCCTCGAACAATTCCCTGCACTGATGTTATTTAGCTGTTTGTGTACACGAGAGTGTGTATTGGATCCAAAGAAAACAATCTTTAATCATCACATTATATCTGTCTTATCCTTGCAGCATACTGATAATCTTCATTATTGAAACTTAAAAAAAAAAGAAAAAAAGATTGTAATATAGTAATGTTATGAAATCCACAGCAGTGCCGCCTACACCTCCACCCAACCAGAAAATGTTTGAGACATCTACACTGCACATAATAAAATAGGCAGAAATATTGTGCTATCAATAACTTGAAACAGTAGCCCATGCTGCTGGTTTTATGTCTCTGGAATCGAAATACATGTCGTTTGAGGTCATCCCGAGCGGGGATTATTTTTCACGACACTAGGAGCCGAGACATATTAGAACCAGCGCTCGCGCTCTTCCAAGTCAAACATAGCAGCTCCTGTTCCTCATTCGTTGACCCATAATAATTTGATGGATTTTTAGAGCTAACGGTTATTTAGCAAGTTAATACGTGCTTCCTAAACAATCAACCATAATGTGGCACTAATTTGAAAAGTAAAGGAGTTGCAGGGTGAGTGGAGCGGCTGGTTTGAATCAGCAGAGGCCTCTGCCTGGGTTCAGCTTTACTGCCTCCCCCTCTCGGTTTTAAACTGATCTGCGTGTTTGTGGAAGTGCGGCTGGCGGTCGGCTGCTTGGCCTGTGAGGCAGCACTGTTTAATTGGCCTTTGTTGTGGTTAAAGTGGGGAGCTGTGGTCACATCTGTACAATGGTGATGGCAGCTGCCAACAAACACACATATATGCGCGCACACATATATATACGCATGCATGCATATGTGAAACTGTAAAATAAGGTGAGTTCACGGAAATACAGAAAAAGCTCACTCACAAGCCATGGCTGGGGGTGTCGGAATGACTCAGTGTTTAAATACTCTGATATATTTCCTCTGTGTAAGGGGATTTTGAGAAGCATATAATTATCACATTTACAAAGGATAGCTTCTGAATAATAAGATGCTACGTTGTTGTAGAGTTTTGGAGTGTGGTATGTGGGCTGCGAGAGACAGACATACATAAAGAGAGAGAGAGTGAGAGAGACAGAGAGAGAGAGAGATCTAGCTTTGGGGAAACAAACCCGGACTCCTCATATCATTCACTTTCTGGTTCAATTTGATTCAATCTTTATTTTTACTGGCTTTCAAATATACAGAGCTGCTCTTCATCCAGGATTTTCACAGAATGGTGTTCAGTGTATGATTCCTTTAATAAATAAAATATGTCGTTTTTTTTTTCAATATCCTCCACATTTTATTTTAATAACATTAAAATATTTAAAGAAATGGTACCCCTCCTCCTTCCTTTTCCACCACCAATCCTACTTCATCTCTCTCATGTGGGATTGATTGAGCTTGTGGATTCAGCTTCATGAAAGATGGCTGTGGCTGAGTGGAGGCAACCCACTGCAGCTCCAATCTCCCCTTACCCTAATGAGGCTGTGCGCGCACGCACACACACACACACACACACACACACACACACACACACACACACACACACACACACACACACACACACACACACACACACACACACACACACACACACAGAATGTTGGCAAAAAAAAATTCCTAGTAGCCCGCTTTCTACTGAGCTGTCATGTTTTCCATCTGTCCTACTCTACACCAGGCTATTCTATATGTCTTTTCTTACTATGTCCTCTCATGGTATTTGCATGTACATAGAGAGATTAATGCAGCTTCATGAAAATAGAAAAAAAATATGCAGCTTAC
Organism: Clarias macrocephalus; assembly: GCA_011419295.1. Classification (NCBI taxonomy): domain Eukaryota; kingdom Metazoa; phylum Chordata; class Actinopteri; order Siluriformes; family Clariidae; genus Clarias; species Clarias macrocephalus. The sequence continues at coordinate 72,459 of JAAGKR010001522.1, read as the reverse complement.
AAAGTGAGACGATACATGCTAGCTAAGGAATATTAAAGACTTACCAAAACAAACAAGGACTATTTAGACAAGGAATAATGTTTAACAATATTTCTCTATATGTACAGTATGAGGAATCCTGTGACGGATTGTCATCCCATCAAGGGTGTATCTTCTGGGATAGGCTCCAGGCCGCCCGCATCACTATATACAGGATAAAATAGTATAGATGATGAGTGAGTGAATGAATATGAGGAATCTCAGGATGGTAATTAACTAACTCTATCTCTAATCTATCAATCAATCAATCTATCAATCTATCTATCTATCTATCTATCTATCTATCTATCTATCTATCTATCTATCTATCTATCTATCTATCTATCTATCTATCTATCTATCTGTCTAAAGATAAATAAAGTACTAACTAATAAAAGAACTAATAAAGATTACTGCGTGCTTATATGTACACCTGTGATTGGTGCTAGATAAGGTTTCTGTTAAATGCAGACAAAAACCTTCTGAAAATCCTCATCTGCTCAGATGCAAGCTTATCAAATTGGATTTTAATTTCCCTCATTAGGAAGAAAAGACATCTAGTCAATATTATTATTTAAATTACTTGTTTGCTTGTTTGTGTGTTTTTATCTCTTAGTAAGATGCAAAAGAAAAGAAACTCATTTGTTTTAGGGTAACCATAGTTTTATTCCAGCAGATGGCGCTGTTTTTTAAAGTCAGTGTAATGCCCCCAGTTCCCCAGTTCCCTCTCAAAGTATTAGGAAGGCATGGGCAATTGTTTTGATTTTGCTACACACTAAAGACGTAGTGACATCTTTTGAAATCAAAAGATGAATATGAGACAACAGACCAGAAATTCCAGCTTTCACCTTGTAACAGTAACAACTAGATGAGTTAAAGAATTCAGAACATGGCAATTTTATGCATTTTTATGCATTTAAATCCCAAGCCAGTGACACACTGACATCACCAAGCTGTTCTTATTTGGGGGATGCTTTAAAAGCTTGTACCACAACTCCTTTTAGTTTTTTCTTCTTTTTTTCTTGAGTTTCACCTTTTCTTTTTTTCAGCAGGTGAAATGTGTGCTCAATTGGGTTAAGGTCTGGTGATGGCCTTGTCCAGTCTAGGACCTTCCACTTTTTTATATTGATGAACTCATTTGTTGCGTTGGCAGTGTGGGATTTCTCATCTCATGCTGGTATTTCTTTCTTTTTTAAATCTTAAAATCTGTCCGTCTGGTGCAGTTTGTCCCTCTAATATACTGTGTATACTCTGAGGAGGCGAATGTTAATTGGTATCACTGCTTGAACATCATCTCTGTCAATAGCGCAGACAAACTCTTTGGATGAATATGCACGCTCAAACACTTCAGCTTTCCCTTCGGGGAATGTTTCACAGGTCAACATCTCTACACTCACCATCGCTCCAGGGGAATGATTGTCCCAGTTTCTTTCTGCCTTTGATGTCTGTCTTATAAGTAGCTCAACTTTTTTTCAAAGCCTGAGTCAAACCTTTCCAGGACCAGCTCACGGATGCTGATGTTTAGCCACATTGCAGGTTGTTCAGGTCTGGGAGCTTCACTTTAATTCAGAGGCATTATTCCAAAACTAGCAATACGGTTAATATGAAAAAGGGGAAATACATGCTCCTTTAATTTGATTAGCAATTTTTATTTCCTCACCTAGAAATTCTTTTAGTATTGTTTTTTATTTTATTATTATTTTTTTTACCAACACCTACAGTATGCTGTAACTAATTTTACCTGATGATTGAACTCAACAGAATTTCCCCAAAGCAAGAACTATAGGATTGATTAGTTCTGTTGGAATATATTATTTATAGTCTTTGGTGTGCACAGTGGTTATGTTTATTGTTAATATTGATTCTGTGTATAATTACACCCGATGAATAATATGCACATTTATCTGGTCCATGCTCTAATGACAGCATTGCTTCTATTGATTCAAATTTTATGGCTTGTAACTCTTAAAATTATTTCAATCTATTCATAGCCTGTAGTACATTTATAACAGTATGTTATATTTAAATAATTAAACGGACACAAAAGTTAATTGAAGTCAGCCCTTAAATACATTTCCCTGTGCCTTGTGAAAGAACACAGATTGGTGCTGGATCCTGTTGTAGCCACTGACTAGGCAATTTCCTGTATAACCTTTATGAAATCAATACTCACAATCTTTGGTGGATGTTTTAGCCAAATGGCTTTTTTTTTTTAGCTGAGCAGCCGCAGCACTTTTCCGTCATGCCAGATAACTGACATCAGTTCTGAATATGATTTACTCTCCACTCTTGAAGAGAAAAAAAGCACTAGTACAGTGATAAGTTACGCCAGTAGCTTAGACTAGGGTCAGGGAGACATGTAAAGTCAGGTGTGAATGAGACAGCATACACTAAAAAAAATGTGGTCAACATGCATATTAGTGGTCAATATTACTCATGACTTATCATCTATACCGCGTAATCCTGTATTCAGGGTCACGGGGGCTTGGAGTCTATCTCAAGAGACTTAGGGCACAAGGGGGGTACACCCTGGACAGGGTGCCAATCCATCACAGGGCACACACACATACTCATTCACACACAATTTGGGAATGCCAATTAACCTAACCTACATGTCTTTGGTCCGTGGGAGGAAACCGGAGTACCCAGAGGAAACCCACCAAGCACAGGTAGAACATGCAAACCCCATGCACACAGAGACGGGAATCGAACCCGGACGCTGGAGGTGCAAGGCGACAGTGCTGACCACTACACCACCGGTCAACATTACAAATGTGCAAAAATTGATGCATTACATATTGTGTCCTCCAAAAGTATGATTTACACTGTAACAAGAACTGTTGATTGTTGAACCTTTTTCCTGATAATGTTACAATACTGGTGCAGAAGAATACAAGATAACTGTAACCATCAAGTTTCCAGCAGATTGACTTGCAGATTGAGTGCAGATAATTTTTGACTCACTCCCGAACTTCCCAAAACAGGTTTTAATCAAGTCTCACAATTGTTTTACTGAATTCACTCACCTGGATATATTTGTACCTTGAAAAACTGTTGCTGCCATTATAAGGCCTGCCTTGTGTTCAACCCTCAACTGTCCTAACCCACATGTTGTTTTAAGGGTTAAAAATGACCATTTTAACAGAATAGATATTTTTCAAATTCAAATGTGATGACTCTTCCTAGAGTGATCCCAGATATAAATAAAAATTGAGATGAATGATATTATGTCTTCATGCAAAATAGATCTGGTGGATAAATTCAATTAAGCTGCTTTATATTTAATAAAGTTGCTTTATTTGGTTTAGTGAAGAAGGGTCATTTTTTTTACCCTTAGGATAAGTGGTGTATGCAGAATGTTAAGATACACTGTCCTGCATATGGTATGAGCAGTAAATGGCATTTTCAGACGTTCATGCATTTTGGAACACAAGGTTGTCTGGAACAAAATGTTTAAGTTGGAAACTCCTCCACATCCTTCTTCCAGAAGCTTTGAACTTCTGCATTTAAGGCAAACCATGACAGGGAAAGGTCACCTTGCAAAGCATAATGACCTGAAAAACCAATCGTATGGCTTATTTCTGTCACAGGATCAGTGAAGCAAAACTACACCTGGGTAAAAGAGCTGCTGCTGTGAGTGAATTACCCCAGCATTCCCAAACTCCAGGTATTCGTTGCTTAATGTCTACCATACAGTCTATGCAACAACTCCCTATGAACCCTGGTGTTCCTGCACTTGTTTGGTGCATTTGGGAGCACTGATAATAAGAACATGAAGCAAAGATAGAGAGAAAGACAGAGAGAGAGAGAGAGAGCGAATGTTTCAACACTCAAAATATGTGCAAGTTTGTTTACGAGAGATGTGAGATACATGTGTGCTGTGGGAAGCTCTTGCGTTTGCTATGTTTGGTTCCATCCGCTACTCCTGTTTTCTACTGGGATTTCTAAACTGTATTAAAACTTTATAGGATCGCAGATGTAAATGTGGTTGCACAAATGGACATTATATGGTGCACATACTGTACAGTATGTGCACCATAATACAGTATCGTCTTCAACTACCGAAGTGAAACTTAAACTGCCGGAGGAGGGGTCTAATGATGAACTTTGTTCTGAACTGGCATTGTTCTTAATGTTCCTCATGATCTTTAAAAATCCTTATAATTAAAAGGATTTTGTGTGTAACAAAGTCAAAACTTCTTTCCTTGTTTCAATTTGCTGTCAATGACTCAATCATAGATAACTTTATATTAAAAGTCATTTAACATATTATTGAAATTAAATTGCACGCATGCATGCAGAGTTATACATTGTGACAAAACTATGGAAAGACTTCTAGCTTTTTGCAAAATGTCACAGAATTCACCCTGGTATAAACAAATGAAATTCGGTTGAATATTTTGGCATTTGTGTTTTTTAACACCCCTGTGACACTAGCCTTAACCCTAACCCCAAACTCAACTGCATACAAATCAAACATGCACACGAGGTTGCAGAAATGGAGAATGGAATCTTAATTCGCTATCAAATTGATCATGTGGATAATAAACGTATAATCCCACTATCAAATGTCACTTAAAAGAGAGTGGGTTCCCCCTCGAGTTTTGTACCGTTGTTGTCTATTGTCTTCTCATTAGGGATCTAAATCTACATCCAGATTAATGTAAGGGTGCTTTGAGACATTGTGTACTGTTAAAAGCTATATATAGATTTGGCCTGAATTAGACTTTCTAAGAGTAATAATAAGTTTCATATGGGATTTACTGCAGATACAGTACAATGTAATGAAAAGATACCAATTTTACTGAAAAAAAAAACTATTTTGAAAAAGGAAAACAAGTAACTGTTGATGTTTTTATTAAATATTTTATCTTATTAAATTGGCATCTGTGATATTTTCTTGTGACTAATATATGGGAAATAAAAGCAAAGGTCATTTAGAGAACAACTGAGATTTTCAACTGAAATTGAATATGTAGTTATTTTAGTACTGTATCTTTTAGTGTTCATACTGCATACACATAGTGTACATATTGCATATATAATGCTTTGTAAAAGATACAGTACTAAAATAACTACATATTCAATTTCAGTTAGACTGAACTGAAACCCTCAGTTGCTCTGCAAATGACCTTTGTTTTTCACTTATGGGAGTTGGCTAGAAATTCATTCTACTTCATGCATAAAAATTTCTGAGGCCTTGATGACAGATGTACAGTAGTGTTAAATTCTCGTTCTGTTTTGTTTGTTCACACCCTTTACATAGTTACCAAAGACTCTTAATCCCACAATCCAATTTTACTACATAGTAATCTGCAATAAAGAAAATTAAGACTCTTCTACTCCTATGTATTTCACAGTGCTAGCTACAGCAGCTAACATTAGCTAACCTGACAGAAGTTCTGATGGAATTTTATGTCATATTTATAGTTTTGCTTCTTTAACAACATCCATCTTAACAGATCATTTCATGTTCATTGGGGATTTAATGCATGTAGAATTCTTTCATTTGCATAAGTATTACAAAAGACTTTAGGATATGTTAAATTATTTTGCTAGATCAACATTTAAAGGCAACGTCGTTTTAAACGAGGGTCCCAAATAACATTTCATAAGAAGTCACTATAATGCACTGAAATCAGTTTATTGTCATTAGCATTCAATCAAGTGTCATATTGCTTTAAGAGACAGAAAAACTACAAGGGGTGACCCATACAATTTCATTCACAACCAGTATATGCATGATTATTCCAGAAAGTGCACTGTAAATGCAAAGCTTTATATTTGTATACGCCGTTCAGGCATCTAGAATGACAATAAGTCATAGACTATTAGTTTCTCCCCCAAAGCCGAAGGTTGGTAGGCTTTCAAAATATCTCGTGTCTGCTTTAGCCAGAGAGTCCACACTGCAGCTCCTTATTCCTGCGTACCTCTGCAGCATGTAACTCCTGGGAAAAAAGAAATCAATCAAAAGAAATTCATTCATGCTATAAATCATGGGGAATTTAATACATACATCCTTTGATTTAGTTTGCTGAAACATATCGTTTAAAGTTTAGACAAAATCAAAAATTTAAATCAAGATCAAGTTTTAGCAGAGAGGCACACTAAAGAAAGCACTGTAGGAATACCTACTGTTCACTTTTGTCAGGCTAGCTGTAGTTTAGCTAGGATAAGCAGTATGGGTCATATGGACCTAGCATTGTAATTAGACGTGCTCCCTTTTTGTCTGATTGAGCTAAAAAGAACACATGGCTTTTTTTTTTTTTTTAAAACAACTCAGATAACAAGTGCTCATCTGAATGATGAGCTTATTAAAGCTAGAGGAATTGATTTTAAAGAACAATTCAGCTAAACTAATTTTTATAACCTGACAGCTGAGACTAAAATATACAGTACATGGTCAAAAGTTTGCGGACTCCTAACCGTCACACCCATATTTGACTTTTGATCATCCAATTCCAGATTTAGACCTTGGACCAAGGCTGTGGAGATTCAGTCACAATGAGGTCAAGTGAGGACTGGGGTCTCGGTGACATTCATCCCATCTCACAGAGGAGCCGACTACTGCTAGAGCCAATAAAATGATTAAGCCTGAATCATCGTTATAGAGCCTCTAATAAAAATAAAAAAGCCTCTAATGCCTTTAAAAACTTCTTATACCATGTGCTAATAAAATGCACCAATCAAACACAGAAAGGAAGCTTACTTTTTCTCTCAGGCGTTGCTTTAGGGCACTGAGATAGGCCGTGCGATTCTCACTGCTCACTTCCATTTTGTGATTGAGCTTCTCCTCGGCGGTTCTGCTGTAGTTGTCATTAACTTCATGGGCCTTATTGAGAACCTCCCTCTCATGTTCTCGCTTCTCTGACAGCTGCTGCAAAATCTGCTTCTCCAGACTCTGTAGTCACAGAAAGATAAAAACAGGCAGAAAAAAGTAGAATAAAAGATGCCTGAAGAAGAGGAACTGATTGGCTCACCATTTCATACATAGTAAAGCATGTACCCAATCACAGATGAGACTCAATCCTTTATTCTATTGTAAAAATTGGGAGCTCTAACCTAATCCCAATGTTGAAGAAAAAATACTTCTTCTTCTGCTATATTTCTGGCAGATTAAATGCTGCACAGGGCTCTGAACCACTGTGCAAATTCACATTCCAATTAAATGCTTTGAGCCTGTAAACACACATCTTATTGAATCAATGTCCATGTAAACAGTTAAGTTGGAATCTCCAATCATAATGATTTCAGTCATTGAAGAAATACTGTAAACACAGGTGATGTCAGTGCTAATTTCTATTATTTCTCTAAATTGATTCTTCTTACTCTTCTCCTTTCATCAGCAGCATCCAGTTTTTTCTGCAGGTTTTCCAGTGACGGCTCCTTCCTGTGGGCTGCCAGATAGAGGCTCTGAGGCTTGTCTGGTGACAAATCAGTGGGACTATTCAGGATGATCTCAAAAGCCTGGCCAGATGTTCGCTTATTCAGCGACTTTACCTCAATATCTACAAACAGAAATGAACAAAGCTATGTCACTTAACATTCTACATTAAACTTTGACATTGCACAGTTCTCCATATGACAGCAGGTTTTCTCCTCTTGCAGCACACTGCATGTATGAGAACATGTTTTAGTTGATTTAGTTCAGCTGCCCATATATCATTAGGTACTTATTCACAGCTGTATTATAAATCAGGAGAAGTACCACATACCCTCAAAGTGGCTCACGGTTTGAGAATGAGGCTGAGAATAGAGGCAGGAGCAGATGAGAGACAGCATTGACATCTCCTTCAGCTTTTCAGAATAGGCTGCAAAAGAAGATTTATAGAGAATTCAATTGCAGGCTCTCAGCTGCACAAACAGCAGACATTTACAGAGAACATCATTTACAACAGATATATAAGAAGACAGTTTTATGGGCTTACTACAAATATAAAATGTCTACAACATTTACTGTGTATATTTCTGCACCTTTTCACTTTTTCACCAGGCTGCCTGATCATGGCTCCGGCATATTGAGAAAAATTTATACCTTAATGGTATCCAAGCGCAAGTGAAACACTAGGATAAGTGCATTAGTGCAGCAGGGCATTAGATAGAAAAATAACTGTTATTCTGCACAATCAAAAGTCCCAGTTTGACTCGAATAACATTGAAGAAGGAACAGTCACATCACTGTAGCCTCATGAGACCCCACTGTCCTCACATGAGGACATCACCTATACTTCCAACATACAAGGGGTGTTCAAGTCGGACTAATGCACTTATCCAGGTGTTTCACTTGTGCTTGTATACTATTAAGGTATAAAGTCTTCTCAGTATCCCGGAGCCATGATCGGACAGCCTGGTTCATGTCTGAAAGGCTGGCCTCCCAAGAACTCCTTTAATGACCCAAATGTCATGGAGTGAGGCCAGGACTGTATGATGTTTGATGATGTGGCAATAACTCCCAGCTCAGTTTCTGTAATGTGCAAGTGGTGTTCATGAATGATTATGTGTACAGTTCCCAGAGACAGATGCATCTCTTCTGCAAATTGCTGACAAATTATCCATCGATTTTCAAGGATCAGTTCCTCCATTGAATGTTCATGAGAAGAACTGCAGTGGCCTCTAAGCCACCTTGGCCAGGATTGTTATTCATGGACATACTGTCGTCTTTAAAACATATTTACCACTCGAATCTTTAACTGAAGCTAAGAGTTTCATCACCTTACTGATGCTTAAAATAGGGTTTTTTTGCCTTTATTCCCAAAAACGTTCATTACAAATTCCGGGTTTGGACTTGAGCAGCGCTCTTAAACTGTGTGTGTGTCATATCATATGAAGACCACTGAGTATTGTTCTTTTGCCAAACTTCTTTCTGTTTGAAAGCATTACAAGGTACAAAGAGTCTTTCACATCGCTGTGGGGGAATTTTGGCCCAATTTTCTTCTGCAGAATTGTTTTTGGAGGGTTTTCCAGCATGAACGGCCTGTTTAAGGTCTGCCACAGTATCTCAATCAAATTTAAGTCCATACTTGGACTAAGCTACCCCAAAACCCAAATTTAGTTTTTTTTTTGAGTCATTCAGACTTTCTGGAGTGTTTCACATCATTGTCCTGCTGCATAACCCCAGTGCACTTGAGCTTGAGGTCACAAACTGATGGCCTTCTCCTACAGGAATTTCTGGTTGGGCTCAGAATTCATGGTTCCATCAATTATGGCAAGTCATCCAGGTCCTGAAGATGCAAAGCATCTGTTGGAGCTGTTGGAGTAATTTTGGTGGGGCCGGCCACTCCTGGGAAGGCTCGCCACTTCTTCTACACGACTCTTCTTCATTTGTGGATAATGGCTCTCACCGTGGTTCGCTGAAGTCCCAAAGTCCTAGAAATAACTTTGTAACCCTTTCCAGTCTGATACATGCCAAATACTTTGTTTCTCATCTTTTCTTGAATTTCTGTACATCATATAAAAACTGCATTTTGTATTTAATCGTGTTATCTTTATATATTATAAATTTTTTTTTTGATGATCTCAATCATGCAAAAGTAAATAAATCAGGAAGGGGCAAATACTTTTTCACCGCACTGTTTTTCATAACAATGAGCAAAATGTTATTTAATTAGTTTCCTTGTACTTTCTCTGGCATAGTGTGTCCCCAGTTGAGCATGCCAGGATTTTGCAGTATTACAACCAGAAACTTAATTATAATTATATTTCATGGGTGTACACTAAACAGTCTGTTTGGAAAAAGAGAAAAAATAAAGAAGTTTATGATTGCAAAAATACTTCCTTTTTCCATTGCTATAACAACAGTGAATTAGGACTGAAGCTTTGCTAGATTGCTGAGTTTTTTTTTTACAGACTATAAAAAACAGCAAGACCAACAACCCTACATGTACTTGGGGCCATCATTGTTTATTCCATAAACATATGCATCTGAATAAAACCATAGCGCATATATGTGTTTGACAGGGCCAAGTGAGTATCATCTACAAATACCTGGGATATTCTGGATTATCTCCAGTAGAGGACAACACTCCCCACTATTGCATAGCAATGCTTGTGTATAGCCTCCTCCTGACATTCCAGTTGGTTTGTCAAGACATTTTTATCCCCCTATTTAATTAATCAGAACAGCCTTCCTTCTGTAACTTGATGGCTTCCCTCACCACTGCTGTTCACCATGACAGATACCAAAAAGTCTTTCAGCTTCATTTACAGTATCTGTGAACATGATCCATTCAAACATAATGGACTAGACTTCATGCACTTTAAGGGTGGCAATTTTCTGCCAGACACACAGTCCTGGAGTCTTATCACATTCTGCGAGGAGTTTCTTCACCTTGTCTACAAACATGCCATTATTGAGCTGGCATCTCTGAATTGCCCCTAAACCTGAATGTCCATGATGTACTGGTATCCCATTTAGGGTTCATTCCTGTCTTGTGTGCAGCAATCCTGTAACGTTGGGAATGGTACACCAGACCAGGCTAAAGCAGTTACTGAAGATAAAAGAAACATTTCTGCCAATTTGGTTGAAGGAGATTCTTGGCACTGTGCGAGCTAAGACCAGGGTGGCGTGTGTTTATTTGTGCTATTTATCATCAGCGAGATTAGCAGAGTTGACATGTTTGCAGATTTTTTGCAAGTGTCAGCGCCAGGTCACAGCTATAGTGTCTCCTATGACTCAGTAGTCTGTAACCTAAAACAATAGCGTTTTACAAGGAGCAGGTGATAAATAAAATTAGAGACGGTTCTCCCGGAAACAAGGCCGAGTGGGTGGTACGCTTTCAAGACTGTGTTCTCAAAAGGACTGACATTTACTGTACAGTGTTGCATGATCTGAGAAGGCTTTCGCCTCTGAAGTCACGCACACACATTCCTTGAAAACTGCCCCAGGCACGCTGCCCTTGAAAACTGCAATGTAACCATGCAACACAATTACGCATACTACAGTACATTTCTTAAGGTTTCTTTAGCTTAGCATTAGGCGTATACATTATCGATACATACATTTACATTAAGTGTTTATACTACCCTGATTAATAATGATGATATAACAGTGTTAACTAAGTGGCAGTTTGAAGTTCTGCAATGATCTATGATTCGGCACGGCTTTCTAAAGATACCCTGTAAAAGCTTGAATGATGCAGATTCCCCTGTTCATGAGAAAACAGATTATTTTAGGCCCTACCTGAAATGGTGTTATCCATCATGGTGCTGAATTTTGGTCAGATGGAGGACAGAAAGATGGAAAATGAGAAAGAAGAAAGAGGCTAAAAAGGGGAAGGTGACTGGGAGTTAAGTGATGTCGAGGTGCTCTTCTTTTCGAGCTAGGGATGCAGCAAGAGACAGAAAGGGAGGGGTGATGGAGCAGTAGGAAAAGTGAAGGGAGGGGACGGGGGTGCGCAGGAGGTAAAAGATGTGGCGAAGCAATTTGACAACGCGACTGCATTTTGTTGAAGGTGTGTGTGTGGGGGGGAAATGCAGGGCTGAAAGCAGGGCTGTTGTCTAGGAAACAAAGGGCAGATTTTCTGCTTATGCAACCTACAACATAAAGAGTTTCTTTCATTGACAGAGACACACATGCACGCACAGAACCGAGCAAAAACAAAATCAGGTCAGATGTGATGCATAATGAGAAAAATACCTTCCATTTTTGGAGGTGAGACAAAGCATTTATTAAAGCATGTGTGCACATCATTAAGTCAAATAGTTATCATACTGTTCTGCTCTGCCAAACTATTGATCAATCACAAACTCTTCAGAACCTTGAGATTATTATTGCTGTAGTGTAGTATGTGATGTATATTGGTTCATCCTACATAAGAAATTTGACTTTCATTGATTGATCACTTCCGGTACGAACTTGAGCTAAAACTGTTACATAATACAGTGGTCATACACAACTTGTGCAAGGTCACCTTCTGAGTATGGCTTGCAAGATGGCTGAGGTCACATTGTTCTGTATAAAGAAGCACTGTGATAAAAGCTAGCGGGGGTCAGCAGGATTTACCGCTCTAATTACAGTATCTAAGAGTTGTGCAAGGCAGAGAATTCTTCCTGCTCTCTGAACAAGCTTGCACAACTGGAATGTCAAGTTACATACATCAGTTCTGTCTGTGACTCTACTTAATGTTTAATTACTACATTTGTCAGTGTTCAATTAATAAGCAAGCCAGATCATTGTCTACATTAATATGGAGGTAATCATATTAATCTTCTAAAAGGAGGCAGACAGGGTAAAGACTCTTAAAAGACATGCTCATTCACACCCATGAGACTTCGACAATCCAGGAAGGAGTCAGTGCAAATTACGTTTGAAGGCAAATTCAGAGAGAGAGGGATAAATGCTCACATGGCACTGTGTAAGAAAACTTCAATCAAATTATACACACCCACTGACTGACACCAAGAAAGTGCTTTCAGGCTTACATTGGATTCTGGAAAGCTAATCAATACCACTTGTAAATGAAATGCACACATTTCTTGCACGTGGTTAAAGAACTACAAGCAGCTTTAGGAAATGCAAGTCACAGAGGCTTTTTCATTTTCAACATTATTGTTTTATTACACAATTCATAGAAGTTGTTCAAATCCGGATGTGGTGGGGGTCAAAAGTGTTAGGCTTCTGTGCGAAGACTATTTGTATACGTTTGATGTAGAATGTCTAGAAGTTTTAAATATATATTTTTTTATTTCATCCTGCTAAGAGCATGTGCACCACAGCAGAAATCATATCAAGCTAACTTTTTTCAATTAAAATTTTTTTTAAAAAAAACAAACAAAAACACTTAACATAAATGTCCATCCTCTTTACACACTCTTTTCATAGCTGGTGTTTTAGTGGAAAACAAGATGCTGGGATAAATGCAACCACTGCAATAAAATTTACCTGGACTGATTTCTTACAGAACAACAGTTAAGTAGTCGCACACATGTGTACGCACACATACACAAACATACACACAAAATAAAACATAAGTTTATGTAATGTCTTTTTGTCGAGGTGGACGATGGATGTTCCGAACCACACACTTTACCATCCACTCAATTCCTTCGTTTACCCCCTGACTGAAAAAAAAACACAACATGATAAAAAGCATATAAATATTTACAGAGAAAACACGTTTAGTTTTATTAATGCAATACTTTTATTACTATATGACATGTAAACTGTCTGTGTGATAGTCATACACTTAAATTATTTTAAATAAATTACATCTTTCAACTTTTTAGAAAGAAAGATGGGAGTGTTCTATTTTTAAGGGCACAAATAAATAATGGGAGAGAGAGAGAGAGAGAGAGAGAGAGAGAGAGAGAGAGAGAGAGAGACAGACACTGCGCTCTTACCCTGTCAATGCAGTACAGGGCTGGACCAGACAGTCTCGTTTACCAATTTTAGGTGCACAGTCACTGAATGCCGTCTTAATGTCAGGTACAGACAAACAATTCTAATAAGAAAAAAAATTCTAGGTTAGAAAGTATTCTAGCGGAATTCCTATGTTTTTTGACAGACCCAAAGCTGGAATTTATCATTCACTTTTATTGGAGTGACATGTGTCTTGTATATATGTGTTTCTGAACTTAATTGCAAGACCGCTGTGTGCGTTGCTTATGTTGCTTGCTAGTGCCAGATAGTTGAGAAAATGTCAATGTCTCAAGCACATGCATCAATCTTCTGTTTTTCTGAACACACCTAGAATGTCAGGCACACTTACTGTCAAGCCTTGGTGTTACAGAACCATGTTAATTTATATACTGCCTGTAGGCATAAATTATGTAAAAATACCATTTCATTATTATAATTTCTAGGATACTTGAAAGGTTCGATAATCTTTAACAATGCTGAGGCATTTTAGTTTGAAAATATAGCCCCACCTAGTGACAAAAATAAGGATTTTTCAAACAAGTGCATACCTCTACATCTTGTTTATTTGCAAGTACCAGAAGAGGAACACCTTCAAGAGCCTCACTGCTAATCATCTTCTCTGGAGAAGAAACAGCAGCAAAAGATTCGCATGGTACAGAAATCAAACAGTCAGGAAAACTATGATCATTAAAATCATGTCCAGAATAATACTACACATGTTGGACATGAGGAATAGAAATAAACAAGTTTATTTAGTTTTACGCTAAAAAATATTTGACAAATAATGGCACTAACTACCTAACAAATACCAGAAAGTTAGCTAAACAAAATAAAACAAAACAACAAAAAACTGAACAGTGAGAGCCAGTGGTGTAGTGATGCCTGGAGAATTTGGTATCCTGTAAATGTTTCCCCCAATTTTTTTGTGGCCAATTCCAGCAAAGGAAAAAAAAAATGTTATAAAGAGTGGCAGTGGATGACCAGGTGCCACCTGATACAATATCACAATACCTACATGTGATCTAAATTTATTTTAGATTTTGTTGCCATTTAAACAAACTCTAAACAAAATCATTTGCTTCAAACATAGAGTAAACAAGAGTTTACTCTATGTTTGAACCACTTGTAGAATTATATAGGGACTGCAGCATTTTGCCACCTCATATATATACCATATGCACACACACGCTCGCGCACGCATGCATGCATGCTCTTACATACACACTCGTGCAAGCACTTACACACAAACACACTCACATATAAAAATTTGATTTGGAGTGTGGCGATACATGAATTGTCACACAAAGGAATTGCGATACTTTACATGATTTGATTTCCCCCAGGCATTTCTACTGTAAACCTGTGTATACCCTGTACTGCACCACTGGTGGCACTCGGCCAATCTCATATCTCAAACCAGTACAGAAGGAATTTCACATGCTCAGAGTGGCAGAACTTGGCTATAATGCAACTTGATGAACAATGCAACTTTTGTCCAGACTTCACACCCACCAAAGGCATCCTTTGACTCAGTAAGACGCTCTTCATCAGTGGAGTCAATTACGTAGATAACACCATGAGATTCTGCATAGTACTGGACAAGAGAAATAGGGATTTAAATCAGATGGTTAAGGTGAGTTGGTGGTAAAAATGTTTTTACTTTTCTTCTGTCAGAGCAAAACAAATGGATAAGTCCAACATGAACTTAATAGCAACCAAAACACATTCCAAACTGGTCAAATGGGTAGACTATCTTGGCCAGCAGAGGGTAATATAATCTAAATTCAGCAATACCCATTCGCTTACTGCTCAAGTGCCTTACTACTGTGATATTTTCTAAATGACTTGTCTACAGAGAGAAGCAGCTTGGTGGCTCAGTGGGTACTTTTGTGAACTCACAGCTTGACTGCCCCAGTCCAATTTTCTGTACATGTCCTCCAACATGTTGGATTTCTCATGTTTACTTTCACACATGCAGGTGAGTCCTAGAACTACTAGATTTAGGGATGTTGGAGATATGGAGCAATGATTATATCTGGGTATTTTAGGTTAAATGATGATACAATGTATTTATTGGTATTTTCTACAAAATGGGCCAAGTGTTCAGTTGTAAATCAGAGTCACATGTGAGATGAGCATAAGCAATTTTACTTAAACAGACTCAGTACCAGTCAAATGTTTGGACAGAAGTTTAGAGTCATTTTCTACATTCTAGATTTTTTTTTCTTCAAAAACTATTAAATAACATATGCCATTAGGTACTTAAGTAAGAATAACAACAGTCAGTTATGTTAAGACTAGAAGATCAGTTGTTCTGTAATAGTTTGTGCAAGAACAGTATTGTTAAATGCATTTGCAAAACCATCAAGCACCATGAAGAAACTGTCTCTCAGAAAGACCTTATCAGGAATGAAAGACCAAAACTTATCACTGATGCAGAGGAGAGGTTCACTTAGTGTTACCAGCCTCAGAAATCACCAATTAACAGCATATATTAATTAATTACATATATAAATATAAAAAACAAGCCTATCTCTGAGAATGTTCATTCAGTTGTTCTCAACAACAATAGTAGGTAGTTTCAAACAGAGTTAAATACAACAGAATAACAATTAGAAGAAACAGGCCTACTGGCTATGATGAAGTAGTTAAGTTTTCTAATGAGACAGATGCAGAGCCTCAGGGGGGTCCGAGAAATAAATACACATTAACGGCAAGTGTTACTATGGTAATAGTGTAGTACAGTGTGACCAAAGTAATATAACATCAAACTCTAGCAATATAAATTGTATTGTCTCATCATGTATATAAAATCTAAGGCCTGTACCAAAAGTAATGTAAAAGTGGGCATAACATTTTATGTATCATTTATGCATGTTATTAGAGTAACGCTCTTATTTGCATCATCGTTGAAAAAATAAATGGTTTTTCTTGTCATGTGATGTCATATCATGGGAGACGCTTCACTCTAACCCCCAACTCCCTAACAAACAAAATATTTCTTCTGTAGTAGTGTAATGTGCATGTGACTAAGATCCATGTAACACTGCCCATGATTAAGTGTGTGAACAGACTGGCATCTAATTCACAATGAATTTCTGTCTCGCACTCGGATCCATTGAGACACTGAGCAGTTACCTTTAATGACTAAATAGTCATATTAGATATATTATATATACATATATTCCAGGTTGACCTGCTCAGCCTGTATTTTTGGGAGCTGTACACTTGTCAGGATCTTTATTTTCATCAGGCATGAACAGATACGAAGCCATTTATCAATCTAGTACTAACCTGGAATCACAGGATCTAATGAAACGACTTACTTTGTCCCACAGTGACTGCAACTCTTCTTGTCCTCCAAGATCCCAAAACATCAGGCGTGCTTTGCCCACATCTATAGTGCCAACTGTACAGAAGAGGCAGGCAGTGTTATATACACAACATTATGCCTTGTCCAGTTTATAGGTCTAGCCTGAACACATTAAATCCACAGACTTTAAATCCACTTACTATTCAATCCGACTGTAGTGGTGATTTTGGAAAGGCTCATTCCTTTGTAGTTCTTGCTAAATTTCGTTTTTGTTTGCTCCAGAAATGTCTAACAACAGCCAAGTAAATAGCGTTAGTGTAAACTGTAGCTTCCTCAGCGTGTGTGTATATGTGTGTGTGTATATATGTGTGTGTGTGTGTGTGTGTGTGTGTGTGTGTGTGTGTGTGTGTGTGTGTACATTCTCAAAAAATAAAGTCTGTTTACGTTCCGTCATCATTATGGCTAGTCAGAGATAAGGTTGTAGAAATAAAGCAGGATAAGAAACGTACCGTTTTGCCAGCATTATCGAGTCCAAGGATCAAAACACAATACTCGTCCTTTTGAAACATGTATTTGTAAAGACCTGACAACAAGGTGTACATCCTGAAACCTTCTTCCTTCCACCCAGGCTCACATCACATTAACAAAACTAACTTGGAGGTATCATGCTAGCTTAGCTGACTAAACATGCTAGCTAATCAACAATAACGTACAAACGAGCTATGTATTACTAGCTTAAAAACAAAATAGTCAATATATTTAAATAATGTTGCAAAAACAAACATAAATCATATTAACACACATCAAATCATTTCCCCTCGAAAGTAGTATAACACGTCAGTTAATTTCCGTCAACGTTTACCGTGGGGCATTGTGGGAATTGTAGTGTTCTTCTTCCTCGGTGTCCATATTAGTGCAGTTTAAACAGAAAAATTGTATACCACCACCTACTGCTCTGGCGGCCAAAAATTATATAAAAATTTTTTTTTTTTTTAAAAATGGTGTAAAAACCTTTACTTGAGTGCACTGATTCAGATAATAAGTTCTATATTTAATACTTAACCCTGCCATGCATAAATAATTCATAAACAAGAAAAGAAAAAAATCCAAATATGTTATTAAAGTGGTATCCAGTCAGCTGTGGCAAAATGTTAACCTCCTCCTTTTCAGTTACATGTAGACATCTTGATCATTTAATTTTCAGGATTTGCCCAATATTGCAGTGCCATTTACATTTATATTTGTTATATAAGGGGTTAGGGTCCATCTCAAAGGGACAGCAGTAGTAGCAAGCTCAGTGCTGGAATGCGAACTGACCATCCAATCAAGAAATCTTAGACATGGAACTTCAATTTGTCAATATACACCGATTAGCCATAACATTATGACTACCCACTTAATATTGATTAGGTCCTCCCTTGTTCCACCAAAATAGCAATGACTTGTGTGTTCTGACACCTTTCAATGGAGACCACCATTAAGCTTTTCAGCAATTAGTCCTACAGAAGCTCTTATGTTAGATCAGACGGGCCAGCCTGCACTCCCCAAGTGCAGAGTCTTGGATGTCCTGATCTGTTTGCTGGTTTACAGGTTTTAATTCCCTGCACCACTTTGTCCTGACCACTGCAGTCTGTAAGCATCGCTCAAGAGCTGCAGTTTTGGAGTTGCTCTGACCCAGTTGTCTAGCCATCTCAGTTCAGGTCCTACAAAAGTGGTCCAAGAAAGGAAAATCTGTGAAGCGGGTGGTTGCTTTTATAGCTGATCAGTTTTATATGTTTTATATGTAATTCAGATACAGTGATTTTACACAAGTATAGTATTTTCCTTGATGGTTCAATACTTTCAGAGAAGACTCTATGAAAGAATATAGGCAAAATAACAATTACAGTACTTTAAAAATAGCAATACTGTATTTTATTCTGATCTAGGTCATGGTGAATCTGGCAACGCAGGATGTTAAGTACTAATAAATCTTGCTAGCTGGGAATAACTTGTCTGCAGTGTTGCTGAGAAAGGCTCCAAAAAGTTACAGCTACTGTGGTTAAAATGGACTGATTTGATAACATATGAAATCTGTGTACATGCAAACTGTTAACCTGTTTACAGGACATATCAGGCACTTACTGACCCTCAACCTTTCCAGTATGTTTTTTTTTAAATATTTTTTTTAATTGTGAAGATTAGTTAGATGCCATAAAAAATGTGTTTAGTTTTACCTAAGGAGCTCTTTTGATATAATTTTTTTCCCTGGATGCTGAACTTCAGGTGCTGTGGGTGGAGCCTGAGAAGCTGTCCTAATGCTCCGGGAACTGGTGTAACTGAGGAGTCATGTTTGTGGGCCTCCTTGCTTGCACATGCTTTTAAAACTATGAGAGATTCTATTCTATTAGTTTGAGGTCAGGGCCACTCCAATACCTCTACTTGATTGTCCTTACGCCATTTTGCCCCAACTTTGGAAGTATGCTTGGGGTCATTATTCATTACCCATTTTCAAGACCAACTTGCAACTAAGCTTTAATTTTTTGGCTGATGTCTTGAGATGTTGCTTCAATATACCCACATCATTTTGCTCCCTGATGTCGTCTATTTTTTGAAGTGCACCAATCCCTCCTGGAGCAAAGCACCCACACAACATAATGCTGCCACCTAACTGCTCCATGGTGGGGGTGGTATTCCGCGGTTTGCAAGCCCACCCTTTTTTCTCCAGACAACAATTTCATTATGGCCAAACAGTTCGATTTTATTTCACCAGACCAGGGGACATTCTTTAAATAGAAAGATCTTTGTCTCCATGTGGAGTTGTAAACCATAGCCTGGCTTTTTTGGTGGTTGTGGGTCAATGGCCACTTACTTGCTGAGCAACCTTTCAGGCTACATCAGTATCTGAACTGTTTTACTGTATATATACTTTTATATATACTTGTATATAGACTTTTGTACCCGTTTCATCTACAGTAGTGTCATCACAAGGTCATTTGCTGTTGTTCTCTGCTTGATTTGCACTTTTTGTACCAAAGTATGCATCTCCTTTCTGAGATGTAATCAATTCGATTCAAATTGGTTTATTTGTATAGCGCAGCAATACAGAATAAAACAAAATATGGACATAAATTAGAACATGAAAAGTATAGACTATAACTACCAGTTTGTCTTTGAGGATCAAGCCAAGGGTGAAGGTGAAAAGAAAATAAACTTCCTGAGATGACTATAAGAAGAAACCAGACTCAGCAGAGAAGCATGATACCTTCAGGGATTTGGAAATATGTAAACTTCTGACTTCAACTGTAAATGTCAATGAGAAAAAAGAATAACAACTGGGGAATGTTCTAAGATGAAAACAGACACTTTTACACGTTGTATGAATTGTAGGGATGTATGAGAACAGTGGGGCTCCAGATTGTCCAGATTGGGACTCCTGGGAAAACAGAAGGGTTCCTTTTGATGTCTTGAGATGTTGCTTCAATATCACAAACACTTCTTCTTCATTTCCCTTTAGTTGGAGATGTGCTGATTTTTTTTCAATGAGAATTCACAAATCCCTCTTTAATCTTGTCTAACACAAGAGGGCAGCATATGAGCAGGATGCAGACATTGACCCTGTGAGGCCTGAAGTAAATTTGTAGTTGAAGGTGATATATATATAGTATTACCAACTCCCTTGCTACACACCACTGTATAAGACATGGAGATCAGTCTTTCTGGAATAGTTCTTGCAAGAACAGTATCGTTAAGTGCATTTCCATCCTAGGAAAGCAAGACCTAAATTTACAAGCTTAATAAACCAATACACCAATAAACCAACAGCACCTCGAATTAGAGCGGTTATGAAGGCTTTACAGATCGTGAGTAGCAGATACATCTCAACATTAACTGTTCAAAGGAGATTACTGCATATTTTGAACGTCTTCAGCATTGCAATATATATACAGTACAGTACAGTATATACAGGGGTTGGACAATGAAACTGAAACACTGGCCAATTTAGTGTTGGCTAAATTTGACCGGCCTGGTGGCCAATCTTCATTGATTGCACCAGCCAGTAGGAGCAGAGTGTGAAGGTTTAATTAGCTGAGTAATAGCACAGTTTTGCTTACAATATTGCAATGCACACAACATTATGGGTGACATATCAGAGTTCAAAAGAGGACAAATTGTTGATGTGCGCCTCACTAGCACATCTGTGACCAAGACAGCAAGTCTTAGTGATGTATCAAGAGCCACGGTATCCAGGGTAATGTCAGCACACCACCAAGAAGGACAAACCACATCCAACAGGAGTAACTGTGGACGCAAGAGGAAGCTGTATGAAAGGGATGTCCAGGTGCTAACCCGGATTGTATCCAAAAAACATAAAACTACAGCTGACCGACTCACTGTAGAATTATATGTGCACCTCAGCTCTCCTGTTTCCACCAAAACTGTTCTTCGGGAGCTCCACAGGGTCAATGCACATGGCCGGGCTGCTATAGCCAAACCTTTGGTCACTCGTGCCAATGCTAAACATCGGTTTCAATGGTGCCAGGAGCAAAAATCTTGGGCTGTGCTCAATGTGAAACATGTATTGTTCTCTGATAGGTGCACCTTCACTGTCTTTCTCATATCCGGGAGAGTTAAAGTGTGGAAAAGCCCCAAAGACGCGTACCACCGAGACTGTTGCATGCCCATAGTGAAGCATGGATGAAGGGGTGGATCAGTAATGGTTTGGGCTGCAATATCATGACATTCCCTAGGCCCATTATTTGTGCTAGATGGGCGCGTCACTGCCAAGGACTACCGAACCATTCTGGAGGACCATGTGCACCCGATGGTTCAAACATTGTATCCTGAAGGCGGTGCCGTGTATCAGGATGATAATGCACCAACACATACAGCAAGACTGGTGACAGAGTGGTTTGATGAACATGAAAGTGAAGTTGAACATCTCCCATGGCCTGCACAGTCACCAGATCTAAATATTATTGAGTCACTTTGGGGTGTTTTAGAGGAGAGAGTCAGGAAACGTTTTTGTCCACCAGCATCACGTAGTGACCTGGCCACTACAGTATATACAGGGGTTGGACAATGAAACTGAAACGCCTGGTTTTAGACCACAATATTTCATTAGTTTGGTGTAGGTCCTCCTTTTTCGGCCAGTACTGCACCAACTCGTCTTGGGAATGACAGATACAAGTCCTGCACAGGGCCCAGAGGGATTTTGATCCATTCTTCTTGCAGAATAGTGGCCAGGTCACAACATGATGGTGGTGGAGGAAAATGTTTCCTGACTCGCTGTATATTCTACCCTTTTGTGCATCTATAGAAATATTCATAAAAAAGAAATCTGAACTATCTAGATAATAATACAGAATGTACAAAAATGCAAAGCAGTAATCAACTGTTGTAATAATACAAAGTTTATTATACAGCTCCCATGGATTTGAATGCCTACACAAGGGATATGCTACATGACAATCAAAAGCTATATTTATGGCATTCAGTGGTTTAAAACATGCTGGCAAGCATTTTATTCCTATAAGGAAACAAAAAAGTGCCTTTTGTGTAAAACAATCATGTAAATGACAAGAGACCATTAACACAATGCAAACACCACTGTGTCGCATTCAAGTTATAGACTTTGCAAAGACAGTTTTTCTTCCACTAAAAGCTTTCTAATTAAAATGTTATTTTTATGTAAACATAAATCATGTATTTGCCACTTGAGACATAAGCTGGAAAAAAACAACAACATAAGGCTTGCAGGTAACATGACATGCGTTAAGTATTGCTCGTTCTCTGTGTCTGTCTTCTGTGTCCTGTGACCGTGTTCTCAGGTTATTTTTAAAAATGACTTTTTTCCCCTTTTTTTCTTTAAGCAGAGATAGACAATCACACTGTAGCATCCCATGTTCAAGGTTTTGTTCTTGCAATTTTAATTTGTCAATCACAAATTAAATTCCAATGCAAATTCATTTCCAATCACTTGCCCAAAATGACGCAGCACAGGATGACGCATATATTTAGGAATGATGTGCCTAAACATATAGCAAATGCCTTACAAATTGGTGTGAGCCAAAAATATAATATATACAAATCAACCGCAATCCATTTACATTATGAATCATGGTTGTCTACATCAACCAGTGCCTATGCCTGTGTGTGCGTGCGTGTGTGTGTGAGTGTGTGTGTGTGTGTGTGTGTGTGTGTGTGAGTGTGTGTGTGTGCGTGCAAGTGAGATAGCAGTCAATAATACATTCACAATCACAATGTGTGTTCAAAACAGAGTTGCAGCGAGAGGACACTTACAGTATACATTACAGAAAACGTGGACAAAACACCAAAGGTAAATTTAGCAAAATACACCATATTCTTTGGGGGGGGAAAAAAATTCATGTTTTTATTTTTATTTTTCAAACCAAGCAAGGCAGCTGTGAGCAATAAAAACACAAATCAATGACCATGACAAATATTTCTGGTGTATAATACACCACAACACTTTTTCTTAAAGAACTGTCTGTGAGCTTTGTAAATGAGTTACACTTCTATCACATTTTCTAAATAGACACATGAGAATGTCTGTGGAGCATTTCATATACAATATATAAGTTAAGGCCTGCATATTGGTTCCTCACCCACCTTATAGTAGTAGACTTTAGCAAAGTTCAACCTGAAGATTTTTTAGCATGCTTTATCCTAATCTAAGTTGTGACTTTATCATCATACTTACCTCTTCAGAAATGAGTTTTGAGCATGACTACACTTCTACCCCCTTTAACAAAGCTGCGGAGATGATGGCTTAGTGTTTCTAACAGAACATGCCTGTTCTGGATAAAGTAAGACAAAGCTGCATGGAAGACAAAAATGATGTACTGTAAACTAAGCCTGTTCTCTTTGAAGATGCACTTTATGGAATAGTGCACATGAGGGCTGTAACACAGGGCTGAACAGTGCGTGTGCGGTGTAGATAAGACAAGGGACCTTTTGGAACCAATTCATACAAAGGGTGCGCATTTACACGACTTTGAAATAAGCCATCGTGTGCACCGTATTAAAAAGGTGTTCAGATTGCGGTCCAGTTAATTTCAGAATCTGCTATATTTCCAAAATAAGATCCGGCTGTTACTTTATTATAATATTCCGTACACATTCTCCCGTGATTAGGGGAGTGTATTATAGAGTGACCGCTCAAGCACTGAAGCAGTTCATATTTTGTTAAAAAGTGAGATCAGTAATAGAGTTTGTAAACGAAAACCACTGATGCCACTTAGTCAAAAGTAGATTAAGCTTATGATATTAAGTACTATTATTTCTTTTTTGCCCTGGGACCCACATCTACCTCTAAGAATGTTGACCTGCATATCAGGGCTCAATGGATCAATGTGAAAAAAAAAGGCAAAGATGCAAAGTTACTGTATGTGAAGGAGTGCCAATGTGGCTGGTGCACTCATGTGGTACTGTAGGTACATCAGTGTTCAGAACTGTGCAATATCACAATAAGAGAATAGATGACTCCTCATTCGTGTTTACGAAAAACCGATCGTGCCAACAAACGATCAGTAAAAATTACATCTTCGAATGGACCAAATGGCTGTGTGTAACATTATATTAGAAGGTGTTCATGTTCTAGGAAAACACAGTAATGCAATGGATGAACTGACAATCTTTGAAAAAAAAAAATTTCTTAAAATATATTCCTGAAAACGGCTTTTTGGTGTGACAATTACACATGTGCTATACGCATCTATACCATTTGAAATGTGTTAATATTTATGGCAATAGTTCATATACATTATATTTATTGATAGCTTTAGCAGTTCTCTTTATCAAAAGAACCAAGTTTCTGCATAAAATAGTAAGCTTCTTTTTCCTTTTTTAAGCCGTAGGTTTGTATAAAATAAACTGTATAAATATTCTAAATTCATGCAAATTATTAAAACCAGTAATTACTTAAAAAGGTGTTACATTGAAATATTTGACTTTTTAAATATAAGTAAATTGTTTCTTGTTTCTTCTATAGGAGTACAGTTTTCCTAAAAAATTATTTTGGTATGAAGGATGATACTGAATATTGGACAATTTTAAAGTACATTGTGAAGTGCACGAGTGGGCTAATGTTGATAACAAGAAACCATTTTGTTATCTGTCTCAGAGTTATAAGACAGTGTGACTAGAGAAATGTAACCTGAATGCTTGGACAGATGGGGGCCAATGTGACATAAGATGGAGATGAAACTATGGCATTTTTTTTCCTGCTGACTCATCTTTTTCTGTGCCCTTTTTCTTGTTTCATTTTTAAAAATTTTTTTTTTAGGAAAGGCGCACAACGACTGAGCAGCAGATGCTTGTCTCTTGAAAGAAGAATGACACCTTTAAACGTAACAGCCACAAGTTCCACCGTCAAAGAAATTTCTTAAATATCAGAAAGCTCCATATTCAGGTGGTTGGCATTACTACCAGGGTTCTACCATGGAATTCGAAGCTGCATCTGTAGGAAGTAGCCATGTGTTTAACAAATACAGCTTTGTTGCCACACATGGCCTGCGTTTGGTTTCAGAGGTTACCACCCCCCAACAGAAAATCCCACTTTGAAAGCTCTCTTTCAGTTTTACTTGGGGCCGGACCAGCCCCTGTCGCTGTATGCTCCTTCCCCAGTGGCAGAATGAGGTGAAGGGGCACAAAGCTCGGAGTCTGTATCGGACTCACCCTCTGCGATGTAGGGCCTCACTTTGGAGCAACGTGTCACTCCGCTGAAGTATTGGTTGTTAAGGAAGTCTAGGTTCTCTTTAGACTGCGAGATACTGAAGCCACTGAAGGAGCGTTCTAGCTCCTCGTGATCCACAGAGGGAATGGAGATGGAGGTGTCACTGTCAGCACCAGCCTGCTGCTGAGATAGAGCTCCAGGCTTCACCTCCTCCACAGCACTGCATCGAGAGCCTCGGTTGGAGCCATTATGGCCACTGGAGGAGCGCTCATGGGTGGGTGGGGGCGGGATTCTAACCAAGGAGGTGTCAGCTACTGGGGAGGTGCCTCGGCAGCACTGAGGGGGTCCAGGAAGAGCATGGGGTTGCCATGAGGTGGATGGAGGGCAGTTGTTCTGGTTGATACATGCAGATGGAGGAGCGTCAAGATTCTTCTGACCAGTTGAGCTGTTGGAACGGATGATCTTGGTAATAGAGCCAGACTTCTCCATATGCTCGATCGGGCTATGGTACGGTGGGGCTGGGTCAGGCTCCTTGGAACCAAAGTAGGCGTCTGTCTCAGACTGTGGGATTCCCATTCGCTGGATATAGACATTGACCAAGAAATCAAGTTTCCTTTCCATTGACATCACCTGTTCAAGAGCAGAGTTTATGAGTGATCACATTTCAGTGTTATAACAGGTTCATTAGTTTTTAATTATGAGAACAGACACAGTTTTCGCAGCTCATACCACCATTGCAGTTTATGAAGTTAGGTAGTTGGATCCAATGGTTTAATGGTTAATATTCTAATTGACAACTACTGTATCTTGGCAGGTAGATTTTTAAATCTTTTGAAAGAGGTTTGAGAATTATAAAGCGAGAATAGAAGTTTACTAGAGTTAACGTAACTTGTACTTTCTTATAAAGCTATAACATTGAAATATGCAGGTCCTACAGTATATAACAAAAACTAAAATGGTTAATATATGAATGGCAAACTAGCAGGATAACCAGTAATGTTTAATGACCTGTTTCTCTACTTTCAGAAGCCTTCCCATCATGCTTGGGTCCTCTGCAATTTCAGCTTCTGTCGAGCTTTTAGGACGATCCTTGTCTGTGATCGGAGCACCTCTGCCAACAATCTGGTCAACCCTGGACATCATTCAAATAAGAAAGAAAGACAATCTAGACTGTAGCACAGTTTTGTAATGCCAATGTCTGATGTACAAGCCTCATTATATACATAAAAAATAAATGAATAAAAAAAATTATAATAAATAAACAAATAAAAATGCAGAGACAGCTATATAGACTTGGGGTGGGTTAAGGAATACATTTTGTTAGATGCAAAGAGGAAAGTAGAGCAGGAGGGGACAGGAGATATACTGTAAGAACATCCTGCACTCATTTACTAGCTCTCTGCTGGAACATTATGTATATGAATGAAAGCATGCAGAATGGTGGAACATGATATGAACAGGTGTTTCCATATTAAGAGAGAGAGAGAGAGAGATAGAGAATGGACAAAGAACCTGGCCCACCATAAGGACTATATATACTACTATATGTGCATTGAAATACAGTATTTAAATAAGGTATCATTGAAGGTAACAACCACTAAATCTAAAGCTGTGTAAACTACAGTAAAACTAACATTCCTCGTCCAAGCTGTATTTGAATTTGTAATATCTTTCCGATACATTATTATAAATATATAATGATTATTATTGAAATATCTCTTTATATTTCGTTTAATATTACACTGTATTTACAATATCATTCAAGTTTCTTGAATGATCTCATAGACCCCCCCAAAAAAGAGAAAATGAAAAGTGATCAATTAAAAAAGGATTTTTAAAAATAAAAATAAGCTTACCTAGACATACCTGATACTCAGACATCCGTAGATGGTCGTTGTGTATTATATGGCATGCCCCTAAAATATGTCATGCCAACATGCATAAAAAAAGACTGTTGAAATTACGATTCTACTTTGGTCATAGGCACCTTTGCTGCATTTTGCTCGGTCCAGATTATTCATTTCATACAGCGAAGCAAGCAAACCAGCTCAACCTGTTTTTGTTTAGTTATACAATACTTACCTGGATGGTATATGATATATGAATCCTCTAATCTTTTAAGTTTGATATCTACTGTATATGACATATGTGTGAATGTATCATGCTCAGTCTCAACAAACAAAAGTTGTCAAGCAAATTAAGAGTTTATCAGCAGCCACTAGCTAAATCCCTGCACAGTTGCACTCAGGAAAGTATGTATGAATGAGTGCTCAGGTCATCTGCCATCTAAATGACCATGAAGAGCATGCATACCCCATAAAGATTGGAGCTTTTGTGATGTTTTGTAAATGTCAATTGAGCATGTCACATTTCAGCCGCTAGTCCGCTAGAGCTAACGCTCTGGTCTTGTTTGCTTTAACTGAGCATTCCAAGAAGCAATGCTTTCCAAGTCATGTAATGTGAAACAAAAACAGGTTGTTTTTCTTTTCCGCTCAGCACACGCAGCAAAAAAATTAAAATATAGCTCTAAGGCGAGCACGAGATGCAGTTTGGTGCGTCCTAACCTAGGTGAGAACTGGGGCGACTCTTTGGTTCCCTTGGTTGAATACTTCTTATGGCGGGGAGTGGTGGGACCCGGAGGACCCAATATCATATCTATCCTGGCAAAGCAAATAGAGGAGAGGACAGCACAATGCAGGATGATGCGACACGGACCAGCACAGACGTCAGGACCATGGGCACATTAGCACAGGAAGGGGGGAAACAACCAAACCATGAAAAAAAGGAAATTTAAATAGGAAAAGAGAGAAGGACAAAAAGTGAAAAATATATTCCCGACATACTTTACAGAGTAAACAGCTGCATGGCTGTTTTCTAACTTTTAGCTGGAGCAGTGATGGTGTGATCTTGGCAGTGAAACAAAAGTAGATACACTGAAAGTATGCCTAAGTATGCTTCAAGAGCATGAATATATTCATAAATTGCATATATTGAATCAGTTTCTAAACTCAGAATACTGCACACATATATCAATATTCCTTGTAGATGGGATTGATATGAATGCCCTTAAATTCATAGACTGTATGTCAAAGAGATTTGTTCAGGTTTGCCTTTTGTACTAACATACATTTTGGGTTATCACTCGAAATGTGCAGTAAAGTCCTTCCATGGTGGGTGAGCGTTTATGCACACAACACACCACAAAAAAATACAGACTGGTACATACCATGATATTAGATACACACGATGAAACAGTTTCGACCTATCTGACTTCATGGGATACACAGGTGAAAAATGTGATGTTGTATTGCTTTGAATAAAAATTAAAAAAAAGAAAGATTCTAAAAGAGCGGGACATGCGAAAAAAAATGTCTAGTGTTATACGATAGGCAGTGCTTTGACTATTGTGCTGTGTACTGTAGTGTAAGTATACTACTGTATGTGTATGTTTACAGGTTTAGTTGGGGGAAAGAAGAGGACAGGAGAGCAAAGACAAACAGGAGAAGACAGAAAAAAAAGCAAAAAAGGAGAAACCACTACCTAAGCACACAGAGATTTTATATCTGGTCTTGCCTGGACTGCAGATTTTTAATCCTGGCCAACATGTCTAGATGTCCAGCTGAATACTGCTCAATAACATCCATCACATCATAAGGCCGGAGACTCTCCTTAAACTTTCTCTTTGACACCATAAACCGCATAATGCTGCAGAGACAAAGCATTTGCACACAATATATTAATGTCAACTCAACATAAGAGGGGTGTTCAAGTCAAACTTTTTGGGACTTTTGATTGCGAAGAATAACAGAATGCAGTGATGAGAATAAAAACTACTTTTATTTCTTTGTACTGTATAATCCCCTTCTACACTAATGCACTCATCCCAGCATTTCACTAATGCTTGGATACCATCAAGGTAGCAAGTTTTCCTGAGTACACTGGAGTCATGATCAGTGGCCTGCTTCATGTCTAAAACACTGGCCTCCCAGAAACTCCTTTAATGGCCCAAAAATGTCTTGGAGTGAGGTCAGGACTATATGGAGGACAGGGCAATAACTCTCAGCCGAGTTCCTGTAATGTGCAAGTGGTATTCGTGAAAGACCGACAGATGCATTTCTTCCTCAATTTGCTGACAAGTTATCTGTCAATTTTCAAGGATCACACATTCCACCAGCTGAATGTTCACATGAAAGATTGCAATGGGCTCTGAGCCACCTCGGCCAGGAATCATCATTCATAGATGTATTGCCTTCTTTAAAACTTTTGCACCATTCAAATGATCTACTGCAGCTTCTCGTCAGACTCATCATCATACTGTGTGTGAAGTCTTCTGTAAATGTGAACTAGTTTTAGCCTTCATTCACAAGAAATCTCATCACAAGTCCTGGTTTTACTTGAACGCTCCTCGTATTATGTTGTCAATACATCAGCATTATGTCCGTAGTCTGAAGTCGACACATGAGATATGAAAAGTAAGATGATTTATTTTAAGCTTGATAAGGTTGGGTGAAATAGGGCCATTCTTTTGTAAAATGTTAATGTCCCTGTCTTCAATGCTAAAAGGACACCTGGAGTCTTCTCACACGGCAATGTCTTTCTTCCCACTCTCCTATGACACGTCACGCTATGCTTGACAGAATTCCTTTAATGTGTAGATGTTTCATAAAGCGAATGCGCTTCTTGAGATTTTGGAATGCACACATTAGATATGTTGTTAAATACATAGAAAGTGGCATCTTCAGTGACAGAGATACTTATTAATGAAAATGACTCTAAAAACAGCATGAAATGGCAAGCTCTAAATTATAATATACCCTGTATGACCAAATATATGTGGAATTCCAGTTATCGCACCTACTGTAGACTGTATAAGATTACTGGAAATCCCATTCCAGAACAGTGGGCATGAATACAGAGTTGGAGACTTCTTCTGCGACTATGTTGGAGCATGTTTGTGGGAATTTGTGCTCATTCAGTCAAAGGGACATTTGTGAGTTAAGGCACTCATGTTGGGTACGAACGCCTGCTTGGATGGCAGCCAACATTGCAGTTTCTCCCAAAGGTGTTTAGTGGGAGTTGTGGTCTAGTCTTTGTGCAGGCCACTGTGGTTCCTTCACACCAAATTCATTAAACCATATCTTTACAAACCATGAGTTCCATTTCATGAAGCTCCAAATACTGTATACAGTACGTGAATATACATCCATAATATATGTGATGTTGCTTCCAGAAGCAGTTTTGAATAGTGAGCGATAGGTGATCCCTATGCTTTAGCACTCGGCAGCGATGCTCTGTGAAATTGCATGGTCTAACACACTGTGGTAAAAATATCACAAACTGATTTATGGAAAAGCTAGCATTCCATGACATTGCCACATCTACAGTCATTGAATTCTTCAGTACAACTCATCACTTCCAAAGTTTGTTTATTAAAATTGCATGGCTTTGTCCTTGATTGTATGCATCTGTTAGTAATGGGTGTGGCTCAAACATTGTTCACATACTTTTGGCCATATAGTGTATGTTAAATTCAGATTATTAAATATATGACCAGGAATGCTTCCTGTGTTTGCTTTTTTGCATCTAGGGATTCTAGGCACTGTTACTTACCACACCGCCCTGATGGTAACTTTAATTCCTGGTGTTAAATCTTGTGGAACAAACTCACAATGGCAACTCTTATTGTCATCAACAATGTCTTCTCCAGGTAGGCTGGCTTCTACAGAAAAGACAATATGAAAACAGGGTACTCCAGTATTAGTTAACAAACCCCTAAATATCCTTTGTTTTACTTTTTTTTTCTGGGATGGCACCAAGCAGAGACCAGCCACAGCCATTAACTTGCACAGCTCAGTAGGACAGTGTGCCGTTGAATACCGGTTAGGTCAGGGCAGGTTAACGGGCAATGTGAGCTCATCTCATTGAAAATGTGAAATCACAGCAACCTGATGCACAAGGAGAGGGTAGGGACAGGCAGGATTTAAAAATTCGAGTTCAATCAAAACTACTGTAGCCCAGAAGAGCATGAGCCAGCAAATACAGCAAAGAGGAAATTAGAGCTGAACACCTCTATAAGGGCTTTAATTACGGTGACTGTGCAAAAAAAAAGGTTCAGAGCTCTTTGATATTTCATGTTGTGGAGTACCTGTGAGGCAAACGCCATTGTTTCAATTAATGGTAGGTTATGTAAGGGGAATTATAAAGCCCAGAACCAGAGTAAAGAGTGTTTATGCTCTTAAAAGTTAGTAAGTGAAGGTCTTTAATAATGTATTTGACTGAACTGTTTTATCTTACATGCAATAAATATGATTCCCCTTTTAATGAGTTTATATTTCCTTAACATTTCTAGTTGAGTGAAGGTTTCATAAATATGTTTTATATTTTTTAAATACCTCCTGGTTGTTTATTATGCTGGTGCAGTAATTCTAGGTTACAGTTTTGGCACCTTTTGTCCCATTTGTCTCCATAGTTCATCTGGCATTAGAGTAATTATCAGACTAGACATAATTGTGCTTTCTATACCAGCGAAATCACAGAGCTGAATAAAAACTGTTCAACCCCAACCTCTCAGGTGACTTATGAAGGACTACAATAGATTGTGGACAACTATTGGGTTGCTACAGTGCTCTGTGATACCAGCTGGACGGCCCCATCAAGTGAGGAGTTTGCAGGGGCTTCAGAAACTAATCAGCTTTTTTCACATGCAGGGACTGTAACAGCACAGCATTGCCAGTTGGCTGAGGCTGAGGCTGTTAATTTAGAATCATGGTATGATGGGTCATGAAATGGCTCAAGAACTGAAACATGCACCCTGGTTGGTTGTCCTGTTTCTAGGATTCAGAAAAAAGAGCTTGCTATAGTGGCCATAATCATGTGATTATTGTCTTACTGATCAACCCTTCAAGTGCTGCAAACATTGGGGAAAAAAAAGATGACAATATGTTGGTTAAAATGTGCCTGCCAAGAAATTATATGATAAGGCCATTTTAAATTGAATGGCTAAAGAGCATAAAAAGAAATAAAAGAACAAAGAAAACTGAGGGATTTTTAAAACTAGAATTTTCTTTTCTAAGATTAGGTCTAAGTGTAATTGCAGGGCTGGTCTTGCCTTATGGGATAGGTTCCCAAACCTGATCCTCATGTATTGTGCATTATAATGTTTTTTTCCTGCTCTAACAGACCCACTTCAACTACTTAATCCAATGAGATAAAGTGTGTATGTTAGAGCACAGGATGTTAGAAAACACTACAAGTTTCAATACAGGAGGTATGATAAGACCAATGTTGAGGAATGTGCCTTACTGGAATTAACTTAAATGTACATGCACCCAGAGATGGGGATAAAAAATAAATATATACATATATATTTTTAAACAAAACAAAATAAAACATGTACATACCAGAAGAAGAGTATTGCCATTCATGAAGACATGATGCGTTTTCCCATGAACTTAAAGATATGAAGATTATTTTGCTATTTGTTACCTAATCGTACATAAAACTGATTACACATGTGATTTTAGAAATTTTAGGATTTAGACAGAATATTATGCTTAGGATTTGTCATATCTTAAGCAAAACATCTTTTGTGATAACTAGAAATTATGAAAAGATTTATTTTCAAACCCAGATTAATGTTCTTTGCACATTAGCAATAAACTAAGAGGGAACTTCTCCTATTCCCTTTATTAAAAATATGGTTGATTTCCAAAGTTCTGTATTGCTTTGGAAGGTAGATTTTAAAACAAAACCAAGACATACAGTACATGTACATGATTTAATGTTTCATTTATACTGCCATTAATTCCTACAAGTGTGTGTACCTTATGTATCACTCGGCTAGAAGACATTAGCTAAGATATTATTATGAAATCACTTGTTAGAATGGGAAATTTGATGATTCTGATTATAATTGATCAAAGCGTTGCTTTAATACGCCCTAAAGGTAAAAACTAAATCAACCTCCCCATCAGATTTAAAAGCACATAAAATATGATGCAAATTTAAGGGTCAAATTAGTTTGTAAATATATTAAGAAATATATTAGATGAATTGATATATTATTGTATATTCTGTTCTATTATATTACATTATGAGGGGTGTTCAAGTTAACCAGGGACTTTGAATTTTCTAAAAACTATTTGATATTTACAGAAGAATTTAAGCACAGTACGGTGATGAGACCACTAGTTGCAGTTAAACATTTGAAACGTTGCAAATGTTTCACACAAGGCTGTATGGCTTGGAACCCACTGCAGTCGTTCCTAAAAATAGATGGATAACTTGATGCCAACTTGTGGAGGAGACACATCTGTCTGTGGGAGCTGTACACACAATCATTCATTAACATCACTTGCACATTACAGGAACTCAGCTGGGAGTCATTGCCACATGCCCAATGCAGTCCTGATCTTGCTACACTTCCATATGTTTAGGCCATTAAAAGAGTTCCTGGGAGGCCAGTGTTTCAGACTTGAAGTAAATAAAGAAAGAAAAGTGGTTTTTCTCACATAACTGTGTTCTGTTGTTCTCTGGTTTTTACTTGAACATCCCTCATATTTTATTTTATTTTATTTTATTTATTTAAATGTTGTTGTGTTTTCTATTTATGGATTATTTAACCACTCAAATCAAACACTTCAAAGAAAACATATGGTCAAATAAAATGAAAAATATATTTAAAAAATAGAAATCTTAACCTTTAAACAAAAAGGACAGAATGCAAGTGTTTCTTCATGGAAAGACCCCCAAGAGCAAGAAACAGTCCATTACGCTTTGGAATATTTCAGAATAAAAGTACTGCATGCTGCACCAAGATACAATTTTAGAACCTTGAAAATTGTGGACCTAGAACAAATGCACCAGTGCAAACATTTCTCACGTATTCTTACCAAGTTAAAAAAAAAAAAGAAGAGAGAAACAATATGTACAGTAATGACCAGTTTTGCACATCTACAAAGTATCATAGGCTTGTCTACTACAAGCAGGTGCAGGTACTATGCTGAATTCAAATTATAGTGTTATAGTGAATAGTGTTGTTTTAAAAGGTAGAAGTTGTACAGAGCCCAGACCCATCTGGTTTGCCTGACCTGGAGAGCTCTTCTGCCTCAAATCTTCTGCCTGCATCTCAATCAGCACTTTAGCATCAGCATCGAACAGAGAAATGAAAAGGACAGCATCAGGATCCATATTCATTAAAAAGCAATGAGGGAAAATCAGCACAAATGGATTACAAATAGTCTGTACTTTATACAATGTGCTTTTATCAGAGCCCATATTAGTGTGTTTTTACTAAGAATTAGTTGAATTAGGTAAATCTGCTTTAAATGTTTATTTACACTTGGATTTCTAATACTTTGTACATTTTAAAATGCCATTTTTTAGGGCTTTTCAGAATTGCACTTTGTAAAAAGTGTGACCAGAAAGCAAACTTCAAGGCAATTTTTCAAAAATATTACAGGAACACACAAACTCTGGTGTTGCCACTATAGCTATAATTTTGATGCAAGATAAATTACATGGTAAAGATCAGTAAAGCAGGAACTATGCTCAATTCATTTAATTTCCAGTTCCAGAGTTTTTGTGCTTCCACTTAACTTTTAAAAGTATATATTCATTACCACACAGAACGCACACACACACACAAAAAAAAGCTACACCACATTACACCAAAACCAGTAGGAAAATCACAAAAAGACCAAAGTTTAGAAGAAACAAAATCACTGGGTAAGTATTTCATGCAAAAACTCAAGGGAAAAAGAACAAGAATCCTGATGTTTTAACTTATAAGTTTACCATCTATTCAGTCAATTTAGATAACTTCAATTCACAATTCAATTCAATTCATTTTCCCTAAAATTACTAAAAGTGGTTGAATACAACCAGTTTAAGGGAAAAAAAAATAGAGACAGAGGAACTGGACCCATGACTTAACACTCACACAAACCACATACAATATGATACCCCATAAACTCAAACTACCCAAAGATCAAACACAAGTATACATACAGTACAGTTATACATACAGACCTTCCAGTGTTAGAAACAGAACACACGTATATATGATAGCATCTTTATTAGATTACCTCACCTTCTGAGTTTTGGCGTGAAGCTGCCCCTTTGAGGCGAAATGCTTGTTTAGCGCGGCTACGGTCACCAAAGCTCAGGCTCTTGGGCACCTTAGATGGACTGTCTTCAATGTTATCTGCACTAGGAGAACGTCTCAGTGGCTGCTGGCCTTGGGGTGAACTCTTCCCCTTTGTGCCCGAGCTTCTCGGGCTGGAAAACACTCGTTCTTTCAGGCTGACCTTCTGACTGCAAAAAAGGATAAAGGTATTGTGATAAATCATAGTTATTGATGTAAATATCATCAGTTATATTAAGTACTCTGATAAATCTCAATTACCAAACAAACCATGTATTTTATTGTATTGTCTAACAAAAGCCGAAGAGGAATTTAGGAATTTTTTACACTTGGCTACAAACAGCTTGTACTTGAGAGACAAACAAACAAAAAATTAATGAGAGGATCTCACATGATAGCAGTAAAGACAAAGAAAAATAGATTTATCTGGAATAAGCTATACACAATACTCAGAGATAAATATGTTCATTGTTAAAATGTACATCAATTGGAGTTTTTAAAATATATTTACCTTGGTGATGGCTCTGGTTGGGCTTCCTTTCTGTGTGAGAAAACATATACTGTATGTAAGTATATAAGGGAAAGGTTATTCAGAACTAAACACAGATAAAACGTTATATTTTTTAATTATGTGATAATGAGACAAATTTACAATTATAAACTATTATCTTACCTAAAAGAAAGGCCAGATTTGCTCTTCAGGTTTCTGAGCAGATCAAGCTGGTTAAGGGGGGGAATCAGTCTTAAAAAAAAAAAAAAGAAAAGAAAAGAAAAGAAAAAATAATTAATTACTAAACAAATGTTTTAGCCACAGTTGTAATGTGTGTGGCCTGTCACTTATGTGCCTAAATATCATATAATGATCATGCAAACATGGCTAAGTAAACAGTAAATGTGTGTATTCCATATTGCTAAAATGTGAGAAAGAGCAAGGAATATTCAAAGAACAGAGCTGTAAAACAACTGTGCACCACACACTGGTTTAAAGAGCATTTAAATTCAATTCAAATAAATAAATAGTGGCCAATGTCTTCAAAATCAGAATATATATAAAATCCAGAAAATTAGATCTATGTTTTGCACTCCAGTATGGTGTGGCAGGAGATAGAAAAACATAACTCCATGGTGTGTTTCAAGGTATAATTTTAAAAACAGGAAGGAAACAAACCTGATGTGATAATGAGTTATGCTGAATAGTAAAAATGAGGTGAGAAAATGTGGGGCATGTAAGGGTTATGTGTGTAGTGCATATAAATGTGTACAACAGAAAGCTGGAGGTGTGAGTTACTACCAGCAGTATGCATCGCCAGTCTGAAAGGTCATACAGTAGAAAAGGTGAAAGTCTTAGCGAGAATGCTAACAATATTCACAACTCTTTCACAATTTGAGCCTAATGAATCTTGGAATTGTTGTCCTGGAATATGCCTGTGCCATCAGGGAAGAAAACTATTGATGAAAGGGTAAATCGGGACTCATGACGTTTTTCATTGATCCAAAGTCCGTGTTTCTGCTCCCTTGCAAATGAAGATTTTCCCTGATTAGTCTTCTTTAGAAGAGAACACTCAGCTGTTTAGTCCCAATTTGGAAAGTTCTTTACATTTTGCATGTAAAAATGCTTTTAGTTTCACTATTAAAAATAGCTGTGATTTTCACTAGGTTGCAGTTTCACTAAGCGTTAAAAGTGATCTCTAAACATTCATTTCAAACTCAACAAACCATTCATTTTCTCCAAGCATACTTCTATAATTAAGTGGTTCAGTGATGATTTATAGTAGGTACCCTTCCTGGTTACAATAATGCGTTGGACAATTCTTAACCCAATACTATTCATTTTTGAAATCTCCTTAGTTGTTTTCTTTGATTAATGCCAATAATTTGGTTAAATATATAAGAAGCTCACGGCATCAGTTAGGGTAAAAAAAAAAGGTGTTTCCAACTGATACTGTAAAAATATAGGTAAATGTTTTTTCCTTTAAGAAAATATCATACCCAAAAGTAAAAGTAGCACTATCTAAAATTTTTACTAAACCCATACTAAAATGGGTTTTACACATTTACAGTATAAAAGAACCCCTTAGATTCCTATTAGGTGCATTATTTTAATTAAACATCATTCATTTTAATTTATGACACAAGCAAATCACATGGTCTCTATTTGTCACCATTCTGCCTAAAAGATATTCATTAAAAAAGTACAAAAAAAAAAAAAAAGTACAATACATTCTTAGGACTCAAATAACCTATAATGGGCTCCACGTTGGGTTTAATCCCAGAAATCACAGCAGCTTCGTAGCTTTCGTTGTAATTTCTTTAAAAGACGGACAATATTTTACTTGCTAGTAAACTTTAATATAGTTAAAGAATAGAAAACTTACAGAATTAAAACCTGAGAATTCAAGCGATTTAATGATATTACATTACATTATTGCTGACCGCTTTGATGCATAAAAATTATGTATAAATAAAAGAAGTGTACGCTTTGGCAGAAGTGTTAGGGTTAGGGTTAGTTCTGGGAAAGTGACTGGAGAGTAATCGCTGCAGTAATTGTCCAATCAATGGTTCTTATCAAACTATCAAAACTTATCAAAAAGTGCAAGTGGTATCAAAAGGTAGAAGTAATCTACTAGATATTTTGATTCTATATGTCCTGATTTGCAAATTGGCTAATCTGCTAGTTATAATATTGAAGTTGGGAGAAGCAGAAGTCATGTTACAGAGAAAAAAACTTTGGAATGCAACACTTATTTGCCTTTTGGGCATTCTAACATTAGGTTAAATGCTGACCTTTATACTTTACATTAAATAAATCCAATCACGTTCTGACTTTTATAATGAATGATTCACAGTGAAAGCATTCCAGTGGAAGGAACAGATGATTAAAGGACTGAAGGAAGTCAGGACTGACAAAAACATAATGATATTGGCTGTGGTAGATGCCTTCAGAAATTTATAAAATGTTCTACTCAAAAATACTCATGATCAACCCAGTAAAGCTGTGATTTTCAATCGTATCTACAATATAAGGGTTTAGTGGGCTGCAAGCTTTCATTCCAACCAAGACAGTGCCACACTGTAATCCACCTAATCAGTGAATCTTGGATTCCAATCAACTATCAAGTGTGCCTCTTATTTGGCTGGAATGAAAGGCTTGAGACACACTGGCCTTTGCTGATAAGATTGAAGATCGTTGTGTAAAAGCATTAACGGTTCTTAGTCTCACACATTTTTGGGCACGTATACCCCCAACCTTCATTCCCTTATGTGACAAAATCAGGTTTTATAGCAGCAATAGGAATCTATGGTAGCTTTTCTTCCCTTCAACCCAACCACCTCCAAAATAAGGTCACAGTCTGGATCAATGCAGCTAAGCGCATTGTTCTCATGTGACACAAAGGAGAAATATCATGAGAATTAAACCAGGAACAGAGAGGGGGTGCATTTGGAGGGGCAAGTGTGTGACTTTATTGTAGATGGACTGCCGCTAAGATTCTGGAGAAAACAGCAACAAAAATTACAAGACGTTTGAGAAAGACAGAGTGACATTCTATCAAGCCTCATACCTGTACATAGGGACTGACACAGTTCTCTCATAGTAGTCCCAGGTTGACTGCAGGTCTGTGCGAGAGAGATTGGTAGCATACACTCTCCAGGCTGCCTGAGAAGTCATATCAGACAGAAGCACATACCGTAACTAGCACAAGAACAGTGCTTCCTTGTGTTATTAAGAGATGTCAGTTTATATTAAATACAGTAGATCATGTAATACAAAATGTGAATGAAATAAAATACATACTATGGTATTAGGTAATTAGAAAAATGAATAGGAAAAAAAAACAAAGAGAAAAAACAACTAAAGTTTGTCTACTGATTTTGTTTGAAGTGATGTTGACACTCAGATATCACATGAAGGATGTTTAAGGAAATCCTCTGCTTTTCTAAGTTTTTAAAGAAATTCCAATATTTTTGTAATTAGTTTACAAAGTCTTATCATGCTAGCTTGTCTAAAAAGAAAAAGTAATAATAAAAAAACCCTGCAAAATATTTGTACAGTTATTATGAATATGCACAAATTTTAACTGAGTTTCCGAAAAATGTTTGATTAAAATATTTTGATAAAAAAAATATTATATAAAAAAACAGAACATAACAGAATATTTTTGCTGTTTATTTGATAAATAACATCAAATTATTACCATCACCATGCAGGGTGGTCATACAATCGGGCGAAAGCACATTATATATATATTGGTATCAATGATTAACAAATATATGAAGGTCATCGTCATAATAAGCAAAATCTGACCTGGTCTTTAACAAATTCCTTGAGTTTATTGAACCACGTGTCGTCACCGTTTTCATAAGAAACTTCTATCAGTTTCTGTTAGTAACTTTAAACGCTCATACTAGACAAGCACTCATTGAAATATCGATCATGCACAAGATGTTATCAATGATGAGAAGTTGTAACTTCAATTAGCCTTGAACAGTGACAGCTTCTGTAATCATGTGTGAAGTGATTGACAGCGGCTGGGGTCTCCACAGGAATTAGGAGTGAAGCAATAATGTAAATTACACTGTTGAACCTAGAATGCAGCCCATAGGGCTGGATGATTGATTTATCTTTATTTCCATAGAGATAAACTAAGTAATTGTCTCCTGGTTTTGTCTCAGAAGATTTAAACTGCCACAAACTGCTGACACATACTTTCTTATATAACCCACAGGTTGTATTACAGTACAATATATCAGTATCATGTGGTAAAATATCTAGAGATCATCTGTTTGATTTGTATGAGGGTTAGAAATGAAAAAGTGAAGTCCATAGTATCCAGTTTTTATATTGCCGTTATGTTGCTTTGTAAGAAAGGCAGTAAAGTAGTAAAAAGTGCTGGTTAAATAAAACTGAATTTATTTGAATAGAGTTTAGAATTGAAAAGTTTTTCTGTAGATAACAAAAAGGCCAAATGTATGTCTCTTGGATATGCACATATAAGAAAGTGCTTACTTTCACTATTAAACATAGCTTTGACTTCTACTGTTTTTTTTTCTTCTTTTTTATACAGTTTATTTTCACCATCAGTCATCATCATTAAATGTTTTTCCCTCAAAGATGTCGGTTCATCACTATCTAATGCCTTTACTGTTATTAACCCAATTTTAGTAGTTTCATCAATCTCCTTAGTTGTTTTTTTTTTTTTTTTGGTTTGTTTTTGATGCAGAACAATATTTTAAACCTTCTGAAAGAGACTAACATCTTTGCCACAACCACAGGAGATGTCTTCTGGCATGGTTGTTTGAGAAGCTACTCACTGCATCAGTTAGGGTTAAATAACTTGTTGCCAGCTGAAACATATTAATCACTGCAGTAATTATCGCTCTTACCTATTAGCTTAGTTAACTCCAGGTGGTGAATTTCTTGTGCCTGGGCAGTGTATAACGGAGATACTTTTAAGTATGATTTACCTGAATGAGCCCCGCAGCTGGATTCCGTCGTTTCTCAAAATGTTTCTGCCGATGCTGCTCCTGGACCTTCAAGGCAAAGCCAGAGCCCAAGATTCCCTAGAATGCATATAGGAGTGTATGCTTAGAACAGGAGTTTCAACACAGGGCAACTTTGCCCACTACAAATAAAAGGACCGCAGCATCATTAGCATATCTATACAACAGCAGCATATCTACTAGTGATGGGTCGTTCATAAAGGATTCGTTCTTTTTGAACGAGCCTTAAATGTGACTTAGAAGAACGAGTAGTCTCAGAGAGTGACAGGAAGCAGAAATGAGTAGTTACCTCTGAGTCTTTGTTCCAAATCGTTCGTTCTTTTGCCACGTTACTCCCATAGACGCTAATAGCTTAAAGGAATGAACCATTTGGACCATAAGATATGATGGTGAGCTGCTCATTCCATTTATCATAATATGTCCTTAGCTGTATTGTAATATTTTCATTACTGGAACTATAGCCAAAATTCAAAGAACCGAGTTACTAAAATGATCCAAACTTCCCATCACTAATATCTATGCAACAGTGTTAAAGGTGTTAAAGTTTGTGTTTTTCTCCTCCCAGGCCTTCTGGAAACTTACAGCAGGCAATGCAAAGAAGGACACTCCGATGAGGGTGAATGTTGCCGCAAGAAGACGTCCATTCCATGTTATTGGATACTTATCTCCATACCCTATTGTGGTCAGTGTGATCTAAAAAGACATTAAAAATGTAATGATTAAAAAAGGCTCCACTACATCAAGTTCATCTGCCGTCCATTTCTGTTATTTATTTTTTTTATGTTACATTTCTACTGACATAGAAGTGTGCATTAACACACACCTCAGTTGACAATAAGTGTCTGACTAACTGCTACTCTCGCCATGAAAACTTTTCTGATGGCTCAGGCATATGGCATATTGTTTCTGTCGGAGTGTAACAGCATGGGCACTGCAGATGCAAAGTACCTAATTTAATAAGTTAGTGAAACAGAAAACAAAATCAGAACAGCATGAGTACTTAAGTGATTTTTATCTTTAATAGGGAACAGTATCAGCATTATGGGTCATATTTACTGTAGTGCTTAGAACAAAGTATAGTGTGGAATTAATACTGACATTGTGCAAAATAATTTTCGGACATCATAGATATTGTAACTGTATGTAATGTAAATGCTATAATGTTAAATAGATATTGGAAACCCATTTAGAGTAGGCAAAAAATCGATCTGTCAAACCACAACCAAAAAGGAATCCAATCAATACCGCTCCATACAG
Source organism: Clarias macrocephalus (assembly GCA_011419295.1). Classification (NCBI taxonomy): domain Eukaryota; kingdom Metazoa; phylum Chordata; class Actinopteri; order Siluriformes; family Clariidae; genus Clarias; species Clarias macrocephalus. Next base: position 30,194 of record JAAGKR010001522.1, on the reverse strand, counting down.
TAACAAAATCATTTGTCATTCTGGCAGAACAATGGTATTGTAGTCTTGTTGTTGTTGTTGTGAGTTTTATTCATTTTGAAATCTCCAATGGAAAACCTACGCATGAGAACATGGCTGTTCATAGAACGCGATGTTGACGAATGTTTATAGAATATTATATAGTTATATTATATAGAATATTATATAGTTGCTTACCAGACCCCACCACAGAGCATCAGCATAAGTCGCAAACATCTCATTGTCCTCTTTCTCTGCCAGATACACCAGGAAACTGGCCAGGATCAGACACAGGAAGCCAATGTACCAAGCTGTGATCAACTCCTGCCAAGGGCAAACACAACACAAATTTAATGCAGTATAAAGTCAACTGTCTTTGTCTTCTTATATCATTCATGAAAGCATTACTTTTATTGTCACTACAACACTATTTTTGCAATTTATTATTAGAAAACCCTAGTTAACCAAGCAAACATTCATTAGATGTATGTCCTCTATAACTTACAAAAAAAAGGCAAAGAACCTGTACAGGCCCAAAAACTTCAATTGATCAATTCAACTGATGAGTAGATCACTGGATAACAAGTTTGTGCTTCATCTTCTAGTAGATTATTAATGGATTGCTGTAAAATGAACCTTATTTTATATCAAAGCTTCTCAAAAACCTAATGTAATGGCATTGTCTAACCCACTCTACATAAAGGATAACCAGAAACAAAGACTAATGTGAAAGCACTGGCAAAAAATTAAAGTCAAAAGGACAACACCCACATGATTAATAAGGACCAAGGCCTTTAGTAGGAACTCACACAGGAATTATACAAAATTATTTAATTAGTACAGTAAAACCTTGGATTGCGAGCATAATTCATTCCGGAAGTATGCTTGTATACCAAAGCATACGTCGACGACGTCCCCACGCACAGACACACACCGGTGTGCGCGCACAAACACACACACACACACTAACGGAAACACTGCTTTGTCTAGAAACTTCTATAACAAGTAACCTCTCTAATGACATTTGTGCACACACACACTCACAGAATCACTGCTCTCTGACAGGCTGAGACTGTGAAAACTGGATCTATAACACAGAACCTCTATTTTTTTTCTTTCTTTTTTTTCTTTTTCCCCGATTTTATCCCTAATTTAGTCGTGTCCAATTCCTTCCCATCACTAGGGGGCTCCCACATTAAGGCTACTACTACCACTCAGTCCGGAGGGCCGAAGACTATGACGCGTTTCCTCTGAACTAGAAGACAGCGCTATATGTTCCTTCCGCTTACGTGAGCTCACAGACGCCCCTGATTGGCTGTAGATTAATGTGGGGGAACTATGTACCTCTCATCTCTCCCCTCTGAGAGGGCTCGGCCAATCAGCTCTCTCTAGACCTCCGACTGTGATAGGTTACAGCATCACCCGGAAATAGAACTTGCGATCTCCAATGTTGTGTGCATTGGTCACAATGTTATAATAAACAGTACACATGCACGTATGTCGACTATATGAGTGACACACACGCACTGAAACTGAGCACGAGAGACAATCCCGCAGAGCGCAAGAGAGAAGAACCTGTCTTGCAAAATGCTCGCAGACCAGGTTACCAAGGTTACCAAGAATCCAAGGTTCCACTGTACTATGAAAATGTATAATAACTTTAATAATGAAGGGCATTTTATTCAGATTTATTTCATATTCTATGCACAAAAAGGTTCTGATCATCCATTTTTTTTCCCTGTGAGGGGAATTTTTTAATAGATATCAAACTAGTAATAACATTACAGTGCTGTACACTCTATGCAGTATAAAGCCTAAAACTTCCTGTTTTAGTGAAATTTATTTCATTAGGACTAAATTGACAATTACAACTCCTATTGAGGTCGAGGAAAACAGCATACAACACAAAAGCTTTCAATAAGCCAAATTAACAAAAACCGACATGCTACATCTGCAGTTTTCCTCCAGTATAGCACACTAACATTCCCTGTGAATGCACCTTAAGCAGAGGGACATTAAAGTCATTAAAACCTATAATATAGTGAAGAATGTGCAGGTAGTGCACTACATCAGTCAGTAATTGGGATTTTGTCCTTGAAGGTGCCATTGAAATTGTGCTTGTCTCAGCACAAGAGAATGACAAGAGCACAGTGCCATCCTAACAGCACAAAAAAGACTACCCACGCCATACCTTGTTACGGGTTCATGATATAGTCCTTGACATTGTGCTATGCTGACAGTTTCATGTTGCCTTACATCAAGTTGCCACAAGTGATCGTGGGATCGTTAGTATGTTGAATTTGGGAATTTCCTACATTAATATTACAGGCTGAAATGCTAGGATGGATTTTGCTTCAAAATCAGACACATCTTTTCATCTTTAGAAATCGCTGAGAATACAGAGCACAAAGGCTGGAATACACACCGAGAAGGACTCACATACACACATTCAGAAACTCATCCACACTTACGACAATATCCCATAGCCAATCCACCTACAGTATATGTGTGTATTTGTGTGACTGAAGAACACCAGTCAACCTGCAGGAAGCCCCCAAAAGCACAGGAACTACACAATAATTTTAAATTGAAGGCTTAGACTAATACGCAAACCTTCTACACTAAACCTACTACACATAAGAACTAAATCCTCTATTTACTATAAATACAGGATTTCCCTGGTCAGCTTTTATACAAAAACTGTATAACCCAATAATGTTTCAAAAGTAATTATGAGAGGGAAATGCAAATGTGACAGTGAAAATCTTTGTTGATGTGTTGAAATGATGTAGAACTTATATAATTCTGCTCAGCCTGATATGATCTGGACCATTGACCTTTTCTGGCCACAAGCTTTAGAATGTTGATGACTGCAATCTTACTGCCTTTTTGCCCTTCCATGCTTTATTAATGAGTATTGTTTGAAGCTGTTAGTGGAGCGTACAGTATTTGCAGAAGGGCTTTTCCTATGAAGTCTACAGATGGTCATCTGCTAGTGAACTTAAAAAGTATGAAGTAAAACTTAATTTATTGATGAGTGCTAGAAGGCTTAACTGGAGGAAAAGAGTTAGATCAGCCCTGTAGCTGTTGCTGTGCATGTGATGGGAACTATGAAAGGATTATGTGAAGTATTCATTCATTTATTCATTCATCATTAATCACTGCTTGATCGTGGCCAGGGTTGAGCTAGAAAGCTGAAACTTATTCTGGGAGCACTACACAGAAACTTCACACCGACGTAATTCAAACTCAGGACAAACCAAGAAGTTTAGCCTCACTATATGATACACTATATGGCCAAATGTTTGCGGATACGCTTACACCGCTACACCCTTATCTGAGTCTTCCCCAAACCCTTGCCACAAAGTCCGGTGTACAGAATGTCTTTGGGTACTGTAGCATTATGAGTTCCCATTGCTGGAACTAAGAGGACCAAAACCAGTTCCAGCAAGATGATGCCAAGAACGTTGATGATTGCAAAAACAGTTAAAAAGTAACAGTATCTATGTATGCCATAAGGCAGTAAAGATTTTAATGTTAAAGTCCAAGATTTCCAAGCAACTTCAAAAATTTTCCATAGTTTGTCATAACAAGGGAATCCATTAGCTTTTTTAAAAAAAAATCAAGACAAAGCAAAGCACGTAACTCAAATGCAACTTCTCAATCTGTTCATAAAACAGTTCTGGTTCTCACATCATTAAACAAATTTCCACTGGCATAGGGATATCATAAGACTCATTCAAGCTTTATATTCCAGCAGGCCTCCAAGGGGTGGTTATTTATTAAGTATATATAAAGCAAGAATGTTGCATCACCAAGACTGCAGCTTCTGCAAACTGCATGCAGACTCCTGCTTTGAATGAGCAGAAAAGGGTTGAGGAGGGATCAAAATGTACTGATCTAAAAATAGAGCAAGGTTATGTATGGGCAGATGAATGGGTTTAGATGCAGTGAAGGACAGTGGCATAACAGACAAACCATTTCATTGCAAGAAAGTAACCAATAATTGCTTTTGAGAGTGAATACTAATATAATATATATAATATAATGCACTAAATATAATAACTGTATAAAACCTGTATTACTGTATAGTATTGGGGGTCCAAAATTAATAAATGTTCAATTGAATATTAGGGTTTACAATGGCGTTTTTGTAGACCTTGTCATTTTATTATTTAAGGTTCGGTCTAGAAGGAGAGAAGGAAGGTGTGTTCACAGGCAGAGAGAGAAGAGGAAGGGCAAGAGTTTAGGAGTGCCAGGAGGAACTTTGAATGTTGGGACTATGACAGAGAAGCCAAGAGAGGTGGTTGACATGATGCAGGGAAGAAAGGTGGATAAAATCTAGAGAGGTGGAGGTACGCTCTGGAAAGCAGAGGAATGAAGTTCAGCTGTAGCAAGACAGAATACACGTGTGTGAATGTGGAAAGGCTACAGGGAGCAGAGTTAAAGAAGGTGCAGTACTTAGGGTCAACGGTCCAGTGCAACAAGGAGTGTGGAACGGAGGTGAAGAGGCGTGTGCAGGTAGGTCAGAACGGGTGGAGAAAAGTGTCAGGTGTGCTGTGTGATACAAGAGTATTAGTGAGAATGAAAGGAAAGGTGTACAAGACAGTGGTGAGACCAGCGATGCTCTACAGCTTGGAGACAGTGGCACTGAAGAAAAGACAGGAGACAGAGTTGGAGGTAGAAGACATGAAGATGTTATGGTTCTCTTTGGGAGTGTCAAAGATGGATAGGATCAAGAATGAGCTCATCAGAGGGACAACCCATGTTAAATGTTTTGGAGATAGAGGCCACACTGAGGTGGTTTGGACATGTTCAGAGGAGAGATTGTGAGCATATTGGTAGAAGGACGCTGAGGTTGGAACTTTGAAGACCAAAGAGGAGATTTATGGATGCAGTGAGGGAGGACATAAAATTAGTTGGGGTGAGAGAAGAGGATGCAGAGGATAGGGTTAGATGGGGGCAGATTCGCTGTAGTGACGCCTGAAAGGGAACAGCAAAAGACAAAGAAGAAGAAGAGGGCTAGTCTGCTAAACTAAACCAAAAATAAATGCTATGATATTATATAGGAAATACATTCCTTATGTTATAAATGACAAAGAACACGATATTAGCGTGCTAATAAAATTATCTATACATGTTCTTCTTGTTCAAGCTTTTATCAGAGCTTGTTACTTGCTCTAAAACGATTGCCATGGCAGGCACAATGTTCTGGTTGTTGGCCTTCTTATTATATCAGCCTGTAGACAGTCAAATTGAATTTAATAATGACAAGACATTTCACCCCTCCTCCAAAGGTCTCTCTGATACATTGAGCACCTTCATGCATGAGGATTGAAGATGGGAGATGTACAGTAAGAGGTATAAATCGCGCTGGTTTTTGCCTGCAGCTTACATGAGGGGGAAGACTGGAAAATATCAGAGATCAATTCATAATGGAGGGTCTGTTTATCTACTTCAATTTAAAACTATTTCAGTCATATTACACAGACATCAGAATAGTAAATCAGATCCTTGGACTCATGCAAGATGTATCCTTGATCGAATGCAACATGCATTTACTGCAGACAGCATCCTGATTTTGACCATCCCCCAGGTGAAATCCTACTCATCTTCCATCCCTTATACCCAGCCTTTTTTTTTCAATAGCTGTCATACAGCTTGATAAATAGGGTGCAGAATACCAAAACTAATTGAAGGCAAGCTAAGCATGGCTCAAACACTCTCGGTCATGTCCCCAATCCATTCTAAAGGACACTTAATCAGGATATTTCATTACAGTGTGGGCAACACCACAGCCTCTTCACCATGGCACAAAGGAGCTATACTTTGTTAACAAGAATCCAGCAATCCTGGGACACAGTCAAGATCTACTTCATCAACAGGAAAGAAACGGCAGATTGGTTTGATAATTTAATATAATGCTTCTAGCTGGATTGGTTCTCATGTGGCTTCTAAGTTGGAGTAGTTTAACAAAGGAACAAAATTGGGTTAAATTCGTAGTGTGCAAATTCATCATTTTAAATGATTTTAAGAACCTGAAATATATGTAAACAGATTTTCGTTTGTTTCATGAAATTAGCTTGGGTACTACATAGCTATTCTGTGTTAGCAACATGTGCAAAGTTCTGAAGCCAGGCTTAAGCTATAATTTAAAAAAAAGACAATTTTACACTCACCATTCATAACATTAAAGCCACTGACAGTTTAAGTGAATAATATTGATTATCGCATTACATTATTAAGGGGTGGGTATATACAGTATATTCTGCAGCAAGTAAAGAGTTCTCAAAGTTGATGTATTGGAAGCAGGAAAAAATATGCAAATTATGCAAAAAATATGCATTTAAGCTAGAACTTTGAAAGGTGACAAATGTAGCTACATAACATGTCTGGTTTTGATAGTCTGTTCCTGGTACACAGTGGTTATTACCTATCAAAGTGGTCCAAGAAAGGACAACCAGTGAACTGGCCACAGGATCATGGGTACTCGAGGCCCACAGAGCTTTCCACAAAAGAGCTACTGTAGTACAAATTGCTGAAAAAGTGAATGCTTGTTATAATGGAAATGTGTCAGAAGCCACAGTGTATCATAGACCAGACAGGATGTCCACGCTGACCCTGTCCACTGCCATTTACATTTACATTTACATTTAGGCATTTGGCAGATGCTCTTATCCAGAGCGACTTACAAAACGCTTGCAATTGAAATGTGAGCATCAGAACTGGACCATGAAGCAATGGAACGAGATTGCATGGTCTGATTAGTCATGTTTTATGTCTTCTAGATGACCAGGTACATGTGCTCAGGGAAGAGATAGCACCAGGAAGATTTATGGAAAAAAAGCAAACCTGGAAAGGCAGTATGATGCTCTTGGCAATGTTCTGCTGGAAATTTTTGGGTCCTAACATTCAGGTGAATATTACTGACTCCCACCGCCTACCTACATTCTTTTTCAGCAGGATAATGCATACTGCCACACTTTCAAGAATATTTTGAAGAACATGAAAAAAAGCTCACAGAGTTCATGGTCTTCCGTTTGCCCAGATTTCTGTATAATCTAGGCCATCATCTTTTTACAAGTTAACACTGAAGATGCTTTCAATGGCATGTGGTCAATGCTTTTCAGTTCCTTTCAGTTTCAGTTGTAAATGTACATCATTACCCAAATCAATTAAACACAAACAAACAAGCAAATAATAATAATAATAATAATAATAATAATAATAATAATAATAACAATAATAATAATAATAATTATTATTATTATTATTATTATTATTATTATTAATAAGTGTTGAAATCACTTGTACTTAGATTTAGTACTTAGCAAGTCCTGCTCCTAAGATAATCTGGACCATTGACCTTTTCTGGTCAAAAGCTTCAGAATGATGATAGTTGCAATCTGATTGGCTCTCTGCCCTTTCATTATTTATTAATACGTTTTGTGTGAAGCTGTTTGTGTAGCGCAAACAAGATACTCTTGCATATTTGCAAAAGCGCTAAAGGAATTCAATTCCATTCAATTTACATCAAATAAAATTTTTATTACAGTATATCATGCTTTTAATGATGGTCATTGTCTCAAAGCAGCTTTACAAAATAAAAAATGGAAAAAGTTTGAAAAGTGTGAGGAAGTACGGCATGCGCCAAAATATACTGAAACTCGCGCATCTCTTTTTGTTACTGGAAACTCAGATAAAAAAAAAAGTTGGTGGGAAATCTATTGGGCGACTGCAGTCACAATCCATGAGAGAATAAGTGCCTGCATCAGCAAAGACCATCTTCATGATCAAGTGGAACCGTCCCCAGTCACCACACGCATCCCAGGAACACCACACAGGGCCATCCTCAGCAAAAGGTTATCAGGAAAAAAAAATCCTCAGGAGAAGATCTACGCTTTGTAATGAACTACTTGACTACATTTATTGATACAAATGCTAGAAGCCTAAACTTAAGTAGAATTAGATCAATGCTGCAGAATTTGCTATGCATGCTGTGAAAACCTTGAAAGTAATATTTAAACTATTAATTTATTCATCATGTGAAACCTCATGATCTTGGTCAGGGTTAAGCTGTATTGGGAACCACTCTCGGGAATGATGCTGTGTGTGCCGTTTTCCACTGGCTCTCACACAGAAACTCCACACAGACAGTAACCTGGGGTTGGGATTAACCCTGAGACCATGGAACAGTGAGGTGGCAACGCTACCTGCTGTCTCACTGTGCCATCCTTACATGAAGCATCTTAACCAGTTTGGGTGAGCAACCTTTCGCTGAGAATTACTAAACATTTTTCACTTTCTGTATTAATGGAGACACTTTGTTTATGACTCATGCTCAGTGAACTTGATTACCTTGCTGTGAGCGTAGACAACAGACCCCAGCAGTTTCCAAGTTCCTCCACGGCGGTCCATGCGAATCATGCGGAGGATCTGGAGGAACCGAAGACTTCTGATGGCTGAGGTGGCAAATACATTGCCCTGTGTGCCAGCTGCCAGCACTGAGATGGAGGCTATTAGCACCATGATGTCTGTGGTATACGGAAAAAAACAAAAGTGATTATAGGTCACGCAGGAATTGTTGGTGTGAACTGCTCTAAAAATAGTACGAGGCAGTTTAACCAAAAGGACATGTTCAAATACTGAAGCAATTAATGCAGCTCTAAATCAGATATATTTATTTAAAATGGAACTATAATAAACATTTAAACAATATTACTACAAAAAAAGGTACATTCATAATATCAACGATAATTGAAATTCAAACCATGAGTTATTACATATATTATTAACTATATTAATATGTTTTTATCTAATAATTTACGTGCTTACCTATGACACAAAAAGGCTTCCGAGCAAATTTTAGCCTTCCTCTCCATCCTCTGTATCGACAGCAACATCCCGCTGACCAGATTCTTACGATGTATTCAACTCCAAACACCACGATTGTTACAATTTCCTTTACACAAACAGGAAAATAAGAAGCATCACGTAATTCTAATATTCACTGCACATTCATGGGACTTTCAAGTCAACTAATCATGTGTTAGCAGCACAATGCATGAAATTATGCAGAGACATGCCAAGAGCTTCAGGTAACATTCAAAGCAAACATCAGAAAGGGAAGAATGTGATCTTAGTGAATTGAGGCATGGTGGAGGTATGGTTATGTACCAGATGGGCTGGATAAAATATTTCAGACACTTCTGATCTCCTGGGATTTTCACACACAACAATATGCAGATTAAGCATGCAAAACTCCAAACAATATTGAACAGCACACAGTACAACCACATTTCCATAGCGATCATAAAACCTTCCCAGAATGACCATGGCACAATAGTACAAGACAAACTCAGGTACCATTCGTGTTAGCCATGAACGGGAATCCGAGGCTTTGAGTTGTGCTATTAAAGTTTTCAGTGAGTGTATGTTCAACTCAACCTCAACCTCACCCATATCCGTATCACTTAATCATGTATTCAGGGTCGCAGGGAGCCTGGATCCTATCCCAGGAGACTTCTGGCACAAGGCGGGGTACACCCGGGCAGGGTGCCAATCCATCGCAGGGAACCCACACAAATACACTCATTCATACATTATGGCCAATTTGGGAGCGTCAATCAGCCTAATCTGCATGTCTTGGGAGGAAACCAGAGTACCTGGAGGAAACCCACCAAGCACGGGGAGAACATGAAAACTCCATGCACACAGAGACGGGAATCCAACCCGGAACCTGGAGGTGCAAGGCGACCAAAGCCACAGTGCCGCCATACTCAACCTTCAAATCTATATAATTAGTAGATGACACATCATTAATTCAACCAGATGTGCTTGATAGAAAATTCCATACCAGTATGTACAAGGCATCCTCCGAGCTCTTTTCATACTCCTTGATAGTTGAGAACACAGACAGGACCAAACAGGAAAACACCAGCAAGAAACTGAAAGAGCAAAAATAATAGCCATGTTAATTTAAACATTTTAGATTGCATAATAGTATTTTCTTATAGCATTCTAATCATTTAGCAGTTTCACTATATCTTTAGGTGTCATTTCACCAGAGCTAGTACGAGCTTAACATTTATTAGAAATTATATTGTACACAAGACACACACATATAATTAAACACAATATAGTCAGTCATTTCTTCAAATGTCTCGATGAATGGGCTAAATACTTTTTTTTCCCCTATAGCCGGAGGCTTGCTGCAGTTTTCCCAAGGAGTTCAACAAGACTCAGCTGAAAGTGCTGAGCTAGTCAATGCAAGAACAATGTGAAAGACATAAGATCCCCTGCAGGACATCAGACTCCCATAAATACACTACAGCTCTTGGCTTCAGCTTCTCCATTTTCCTGTGATCTCATCTCTGTGAAAAAGATGATGCAGTTTATTGACACAAACAATCTATCTCCACATTAATTACAGAATACACTACATTGATGCACTGAGTTGATCCCTACGATGTGGGGGTCATTTACATTTGCGCATTAGCCAGACATTCTTATCCAGAGCGACTCACATTATATCTCATGTTTTTACACCTGAACAATTGAGGGTTAAGGGCCTTGCTGAACAGTGGCAACTTAGTGGTTGGAACCCAGGACCTTCTGATCAGTAGTGCAATGCCTTAACTACTGACCCACGTGTGTGTTTGAGAACTTACTAGTCAGATCAAATTCTACTGTACAGTACATGTAGAAAATCTACTCCACCTGTGGAGTGTATATACTGTATGTAAACCAATAGGTATTTTTCCAACAGAAGACATAATTGTACATTTAAACATAAAGCAAATATTTTGTGTGTTTGAGTACTTTGTAATACAGTCAGGTTTAATTCATCTGTACCTAAAAAATGATAATTAATTAAATCTACTTCAGTGAAAACTATGAAAACTGTTTAACTTCAGAGAACATACAAATGTACTGTTTCTTCAACTTCAAATAAAATTAAAAGCAGCTTACTGAGTGGTCCAAACAAAAAGTTTATACTTTTTCATCTAGACATTCCAGAGCCAGCTCAAATCCCAACAGCCATCCATGGCCAGGAGCCATGGGAGCAAAGTTTACTATACACTCTTTCTCCTGTAAATCACTAGCCAGTTGTGCACTGGCAATGTGTGGTCCATGCAGCTAGACTGTTTTCTTTTCTGCACCTACAGTAGGTGATAGAATGAACTTCCTCTAGATGTCTGTACAGCTGAACCACTGGCAATCTTTAAGCATTAGATCTTTAAGAATGAACTGGTCCAGTGTAAAACATATAATCAATGTTTGACCAGTGTAAGGATCTATCCAATGATCCAACGATCCAATGAACTTTTAAGCAATTGTGTAAGTCGCCCTGGATAAGAGCATCTGCCAAATGCCTAAATGTAAAATGTACAGTAACTGTAATGTGTGAGCTCATGTAGGAGAAGAGGACAAACATCTCCTCCAAGTGTGTAGTGTAGTGTGAGCAGTAGTTCCAAATAATGCAGTTGGATGGCTTCATTTTTTTTTCTCAGAGGAACCACGTGTTAGCCTTCACCCTCCTCAGTAGGGAGCTGTTGTGAACTCTAATTACTTTAGAGTAGGGGTGTAACGTTACACGTATTCATATCTTTCAGTACAGGATGTACAGTTCTGTGTTCCTCGTGATCCGGGTGAACAGAGTAGCTATAAGTAGTGCTGTGTGAATTTCTGTATTAATTTGAATAAACAGGCAGCATTTCGCTAAAGATCTTGCAGAAAATGATTCAAATATCACTTTTCAGATATTTTTACAGGTTTGAAAAATCTGATGAACACATTTATTTAAAATACACAAACTAGCATCACATGTTTAAGCTGCTTGTTGAATTTAGGTACATTTCCGACTCTGGCGAGTTCAAGAGCTGAAGTGGTAAAATAGACGCCCCCATGCTCATATTTTCTTAGCTAGTAAAATGTCTCAGGTAAGTGATGGATATTTTCTTTTGCAAACTTCTAACTTTATAGTCAGTGTTTAAGCATTTAGGAATGTTGATCAGTCCAATGCTTATACTTACAGGTTACAGTATAACCCGATTAAGTTTTTAAATTTTTTTTATACTTTGTTTAATTTTGATGCTGTGCATGCAAAAGTAGTAACAGTGCCATTACCAGTAGCAAATATGGGAAATAAGATAAAAAAATAAATAAATCTTTAAATATTTAGACAGACACTGATGTTGCCTGACTCACAGTCTCCACTCTAATTCATCCTAAAGTTGTTCTATCGGGTTGAAGTGAGGACTCCTCGCAGGGCAGTGAAGTTCTTCCACACCAAAATTATCCATGTCTTTATTGGCCTTGCTTTATGCACTGGTGCGTTGTCATATTATAACATGTGGGGTTGTTTTTTAGTCATTGTGCTCAGGCCCTTACTTCCAGTGAAATGACCTCCTAATGCTGCAGCATACCAGGACATTTTGGACAATTTCATGCTCCCATCTTTGTGGAAACAGTTTGGGGATGACCGCTCCTGTTCCAACATGACTGCACACTAATTCACGAGGTCCATAAAGAGTATAGTGTATATTTTATAAAAAAGGAAGGTATGTGCCTTTTGTGCATTCATTATGTGGTCAGGAAATGATGTCCAAATGATGAAGTACTATATAGAAGCACAGATTAAGATAGAGTAAGAAGCACAACATTTTGAAAGCCTTCACATTGGCTTCACTGACAGTTAAATAAAGTCCTGAAGAAAGTGAAAAATATGTTTTTGTTTCCATTGTCTTTTTTATTTCATTCGATCCATATTTTAATAGTTGCCATTTCCCACTATCTCCCCTATCTCTTCCCTATCACAAAATAATTACTAATCAAGGTCAGTAAGCTCTAATACTGTTCTCCTGCTACAACAATGGGCTGTTAATCACCTGCAGTCAGAGCTATCGCTCCTCTTCTGCATACATGAGACATCTGCAACTGGCTTGTATTGCTCGCTGACTGGCAGTGTAGTCTACATGCTTTTATACAAACATTAAATATCATGTTACTACATACACAAACAATGAAGAAAAGCAAAGAAAAGCAAACATACAGTAAAACCACACACACACAGGTACAGTACATGCATACACAACAAGCATACAGTACATACAGTATGTCCACATATATGTCTGTGATCTGCTGGCGGTTGTGAACAGAATTATGTAAAAAGAACCTTTAATTTCCATGTAAGACATTAATTAAGGAAGTGAAACATAATAAAATGTATTTATTTCTCCACTAACTAAATAACTAATTGCCTAATTATGCATTAATAGTGATGTCTGCAATTTGCATGAGAAAACCGCTCACTCTCATTTTCAACTGTTGGAAAAAAGGGGCCTATGAAGAAGACGTTTTTAACCATTTCAACTGCAAACTATAACTCATAAAATAAACGAGAGTAGAACAAAATAGCAAAGGTCACAGCAAAGCAGCCGCAAACGCTACCTGGCCACCAGATATGATATTTCACTCCACCTAGTCCGAATTGTCTGCCTTTTCTCTAATCAAATGATCTACAGTTACTGACATGTGTCTACAACAGCTTTTAGCTTTTAGTCTTGTATTTCTGCTTTGCATGGTTCACATTACTGCACAAAGATGTAAGACCTACGTGCTTTGGCCCAGCAAACAGAAATTCTGTCCAGCAGATTAGATGACACATTAAACCTTCGATCCAAAACAAGAGACAACAGTCAATAGTCCAGAACGCAGACTGAGGGGAAAAGACAAACATTTATCTCTCATTGTTTTAGAAATATTGTTAAAAGTGAAAATTTCATTAACACGCACGGTACACAATGAGCTCCATTAGTTAGTACCAAGGACAGTTCCTCAGTCGGGAATATACAGAACTGTGCATGAGCCAACTGTGATTTTCTTCATATTAAATAAAAATAATAATAATAATAAATTATGTAGAATTCATTAAAAAAATGAGAACATATAGTTTCCTGTGACAGGATACAAAGTACCTAAAGAATTTAAGAACTTAACAAATGATTGTTTATGCAATAACCTCAGCAGCAACCTCATTTCCCCTCTCATCTGTTCCAACCACTCAGCATTCAACATCACCAGAATATTAATCACCGGACTGATAATCTGTCATTATCGGCCCCTGTCTCTCACTGGTCAAGTTAGAACCTTTTTTTTTTTTAGTTTAAGTGACTCAGTGGTCACAGTATATAAATTATATATACAGTAGAGTAGAGTGCATTTAAAAAGTATTCTGAACACCTTCATTTTTTCAATTTTGTTATGTTGCAACCTGATATTACAGTAAAAAAGTTCTCTTTAATCTACATTTGGTATCCCATAATGACAAAGTGAAAACTAAATTTCAGAAACGTCTGTAAATTTATTAAAATTATAAAACTGAAATATGACATGTCCTTAATAATTCAGGCGAAGGCAACAACATTTAAATGGAAGCTCAGATGCCTCCCATTTCTCTTGTTCATTGCTGAGATGTTTCTACAACTTGATTAAAGTCCACCTGTGGTAAATTACAATGATTAGACATGATTTGGAAAGAAACACACATCTCTATAGAAGGTCTTACAGCTGACAGTGAATACTGTATCAGAGCAAAAGCCAAAATAAATAAATAAATAAATAAATGGCCTGCAGAGCTCAAAGACACGATTATTGGAAGGCACAGATCTGGAGAAGGCTAAAAAAAATTCTGCTGCACTGAAGGTTCCCAAGAGCACAGTTGCCTCCATAACTCTCAAATCGAAGAATTTTGGCATAACCAGGACTCTTCCAAGAACTGGTTGCACGCCAAACTGACCTATTGAGGAATGTCGCTGCAAAATACTCTGCTTGCCATGTTGGTTAACTGTGCCCTCAATTGTTACCAATGGTGTCACCAGCAAAGCACCCCGTTCTCCACGCTTCACAGTGGCAACCAAACATTCAGGAACCGTCCACTCACCCTCTCTACATCTAACATAGACATGGCAGTTAGAACCAAAAACCTAAAATTTGGTCTCATCAGATCAAAGGACAGTTTTCCACGTATCTAATATTCATTACTTGTGTTTTCTGGCCCAAGCAAGTATCTTCTGCTTCTTGTTCATCTGAAATATTGGTCTATTTCCTGCAATTCGACCATGAATTCGACCTATGACAAACATATATTAAAATATGTCTGTGTAAGTCAAGTATCTTGAGGCTGTTGGTTTCTGAGGCTAGTCATTCTAATAAACTTATCCTCTGCACCAGAGGTAGCTCTTTATCTTCCTTTCCTGGTACAGTTTTCATGAGAGCCAATTACATCCTAGCATTTGATGGTTTTGGAGACTGCACTTGGGGATATCTTTAAAGTTCTTGAGATTTCTGGATTGACTGACCTTGGACTGCCTTTTTTTTTTTCGTATCGTTTCTTGCCATAATGTGGATTTGTACAGTAGTTGTAGCACTGGATACTGATGGGCATTTGACTCTGTACACACCCTTACGCTGCACAAGACAACTGAAGGTCTAAATCCCATTAAGAAGGCAAGAAATGTCACAAATTAACTCTGGACAAGGCTGTGAATTTAAAACTATTCCAGGTGACTGCCGTGGGGATCTTATGAGAAAATGGCATGTGTGTGCCACATTACTTTGGACTTTCTTTACTACATTAGGACTAAAGACAACCAAATTATGCAACAAAAAAATTATTAATGTTTTCAGTATTAATGTACAATGTTGAAAATAAGGTGTGTTCAAAGTTTTGACTTGTAGTGCACATGAAGTTAAAATTGCATTTTGATTCAGAGATGATTGCATACAACAACAATAACATCACTATTTAGAATGTTTTTTTTTTTTAACCATAAGACTTTAAGACACAGGAAAATGTTTATTCAATCTAGTGTGTCTAAACCTATGTCTGGCTGCGTGTATCGGCCAATAAATACCTGGGGCAAGTTTTTCTGTCTTTGCTGTTTCATGATTAGGTTAATCAAATCTGTCTGTCACAAGGATGACAAAGGATGCAGAAGACCTAATGTACTGTATGATTATACTGTTTAGGTCTTTTTGTGTTTTCACAATCTAAAAATTAACTCAGGTGGCTCTCACTGAACATTTTCTACCCATTGCTATGGAAACAGAAACATGTACTGGCACTAATATTGAATAAAGAGTTGATATTTTTATTTCCATGTCAGCCAGAGATCTCATTATCCTTGAGAAAGCCTACAGTTTATTCTTTGTGGCAGTGAATATGTTTAGTTATCAATATTATTTTTTATTTATTTTTTGTGAAAGCGTGATTCACTGAAATTATAATAATTATCAATGCTGAGATGACTGGCTTGGAGTTATCATTAGTTTGATCTGTATTTGTTTGAGGTTTTGAACATTGATTGATATCAACAGATTGATCACCATTGTTATCAACCAATTATGTTCTCCTTTGTATGAGCCCTCAATATTGCTAAATAATGATCTACGATAAAAGCTGTATCCATGAAGCTAACTGGGCTTACTGTTACTGTGCTTTTTCTTTCCACAGACTGTATCTGATAGCTGGTATAAGCTCACATTATTGATTACCACTGAAAGAGCATCATAAACATTTGCTAAGTTTATTTATGATTTAATTAAAAGCATATTGTATCAGAACTCTTTATGTTGATTTGTGCCATTTATACTGATATATATATATATATATATATATATATATATATATATATATATATATATATATATATATATATATATATATATATATATGTGGCAGCTGAAGATGCTCAACCCATTTAAACTTCCCTTTGTTCAGCCGGTAACAGTGTACTCGCTCTATTCACCAGGCCCAAGTTTAAGCTAATGTGACCAGACAGCCTGGAAAAGGCTAAAGCTGAGATGGATAGCCGGGTGGAGGATGAGGAAAGGGGATAAGAGTGGCACGAGGAAGAGATTGAGCAGAGTGAAATAAGAAAGATTGGATGTCAAGGAGTGACAAATGAGGAGGAACATGCTGAGATATAGGACGATTAAAGAAATTTAAAACACAAATATGTCTTAGAACAACCTAATGCAATATGTATTAAAACAACCTAATATAAGTATGTAAAATTAACATCATTAAAAGGGCACTTTTTTTTTTTTACCTGAATGTCTCTTATCTTGTGCGTTTTTAATCAGTATCAACCAGATATTTTTCTGTACACTCAAAAATGTACTGCAGGTGCTGGTTTAAAGCTTTCAGGCAATTTTATTGGGTTTCATGGAGCATGTTATGTAGTTTTATGTAACCAATCCACTAGAGTAGTGACTGCTTTTGCTCCCAGCGTGCTCACACATTCATATACACCATTTCCTGCATTGTATCCTGATATGATTCTAACCACATGCATTCACTTCTTTTTATATTCTAAAGAGCTCCAAATGAGTGCCATTTGTACTGTAATCTCCCTACCCCTGTGTCGTCCCAAAATGAGCATTCAAAGTGCATGCATGTCAATGTCAGGAGGAGTTTTCATGGTTAAATAAAGCTTGGAGAGACGGATGCCTTTCCACTTGTATAAGGTGGCTAAAACGTGTCTCAGACCCAGACATGTGCTTGGAGCGGTTGCACGTGTCTTGGATGCAGCAGACACATGATATGGTCAAGTGTAAAACAAGGTCAGTGACAATAGGGACAATGCAGATGTAGCTGCTCCTGCTCCTCCCTTTCTCCTCACTATCAGGTGCATCCATCCAGCACTTGGTCACTCCGTAATTGATCTGTGTGATTTAATCTGCTTTTTCTAAACTGATTATTCTTACACTGACTAAGAACAAAGCTAAAGCTCAAATGTCCACATGTTAAATTCTTTTAATGAAATAAAGCTTGTGACCCTTTAAAATCCTAAACCCATGATAGCTTAATGACATTAGAATGTAGTACAATCATACACCTATTCAGGTCAGTGTTTTCAATACTTTTGATGGTCTGTTAATTAATGAAAGTAAATTAAATTCAGTATCATTTATATGGTGCTTTTTATCAGTGGTCATTGTCACAAAGCAGCTTTACAGAATCCAAAAATTATGGAAACGATGAAGTGTGATGAAATATGTATAAATCATAATTATCAGACTGATGACCTAGCAGGTTTTGTGAGAGGAATTTAGTTTATTATTAATACTTTTGACCTTGCATATGACATCTGATTAGCAAATCTGATGAGACTTTTGCAACGATTTAAGAAAATATAAACCCAAAATGAAATAAAAAGCACTTTTTCAACTTTACTTTAATAAATTATTCTTGCACTTTAGTGGATGATTATAGAAGTTAAAAAAAATTGTAATAATTTGTGTTTTAAGTGAATAGTACAGTCTGCTAACAAGGACAAAATGTGTTTAGTGAAACACAACAATGCATTTCCTTGATTTCAGTCTGTGTTCTTTTTAATAGTTAGTAATTCAGATTTTTAATACCTACTATGTATTATTATTATTATTATTATCATTATTATTGTGAATCCATAGAGTTGAGTGTAAAAATCTTAGATCACACTAAAAATCTGAGATTTTTTATGTTTATTTAAAATTGCAAATAAACACAAGGATTATTATTTTTAAATATTTAAAATAAGGAAAGTAAGTGGTCAATATCTGGATCATTTAATATTCCAGTTTTTGCAATATTTCTAACCCCCTGTACAAAACTAAGCAAATCTGTTATTGCTTTGCTCTAAAGGTCTGATTTTCCTTCTGTTGAAGCATATGCTCAGCTGATACTGTGAGGGATTTGATCTAAAATACATCATAAGGTTCACACAGTTGTGGAGTCCATGCCAGCTCAACTCAAGTGAGTTTCCCCTGGGTCCCCTACTCAGGTTTCATCCCACAATCTAAAGAATTGCGGAGTAGGCTAATTGGCATTTCCAAATTGCCCGTATTGTGTGAGTGAGAGTGAGAGAATACGTGCTTGTGTGTCCTGCGGTGGACTGGCACCCTGTCCAGGAATTATCACACTCAAGTAACCTAACCTTTGGGATATGTTCCAGGCCTCCTGCGACAGGATGAGTGATGTAGAGAATGACGATCTCAGACTTTTACATCCCGTCGTATTAATGAATCAATCAAATTCTAATTTTATTTGTCACATACAGTACACAGTCACACACAGTACGATATGCCGTGAAATGTCTATACGATCACTTGTGACCAAGATTATCCATAAGAAATAAATTATGGGATAGAATAAGAATAAAATATAGAAAAACTTAGCTGTAGAAAAAAACAGAAGAACAAAATATACAATATAAATTTTTTTTTTCAAAAACTTAGCTGTGCAAAATATAGACAATGGCTGTATAAATATGGAAATTGACATAGAATTTAAATAGAAATGTCCGGTGAATGTCAATCAGACTTGGTCAGTTTCTCTTAGTTATAAATTCACACCCATATGTGTAACACATACGAATGTATTCTCGTCTATTTATAATAGCCACCTTTCCTTTTGATTACAGCTGATAATAGTCATACAACTAATGATTTAAAATCCACGCATATTACTGCCTGGAGTAAAAGCTTTCTGAAAGTTGAGACGGTGAAGTTTGATTTGACTCGGCATTCAGTTCCTCCTGCAGTGTAGTCATTGAAGTGTGCGCCGCACTTTTGCTCTGAGCCGTATAAATGAGAGTGTGATGATGCGCGCGTTCACAGTGGGAATGCCGAGCTCACTCTTGAGTTTCTCTGGACTCATTTAAATTTAATGAGTTTCTGCAGTAGTAATTGATGGGCACTTGCTAATTTGAGTATGCTGTTTGATGTCTGCTAGCATGAACAGCCTGGATTCAAAATGGCACCCTCTTTTTTCATACCCGCTTTCTCTCACATTTAGATTTCCCTGTTTGTTTTCTGTTCAGTGGTGGACTCAAGCCCTGGGGTTAATTTGGTCTTGGCGCCAGCTGATCTTAGTAATTACATCCAATTACAAACTAATTATTTTAGACAGTCGCTACATGACAATAACGCTAACACTCCTAAGGCGTTTTCCAACTTGGAGCACAGAAGGGCAGCGCAGACATCCATGCTGAAGATCATTGTACAGTACTTTCCGACCATCACCTTTTATTATACTGTACCTGCTCAAATAAAGTAGATTTATGGGTTCCACATTCACTGAAAGGTCTCATTAAGAATTGAAGCAAAAGCAAACTGTGATTAAAAATAAAGCAGAACATTAAAAAGAAAGAAAAAACATGGCATGGCTTTAAAAGTCAAGTACGATATTTTTAAGGGAACAAATGTGATGAAAGTATTTCCAGACCCTCCTTGTACTTGATGTATTGTAACACCACAGTTACATCTAATCCATTTGGATTTTGTACATCATATTTGAGCTCCTGCAGCTTACACACACTTTTCCGTAGGATTCACTACATTTTTGAAAAACATCACACGACTCAGGATCCTCCACGAACAGGAATCCCTGGGGTTACTCAATTATACTTTCACTGCTGGTGGTGTGAAAAAAAAACTGCAGAGACACTGACCCAAAGGCTATTTAAAACATCAAGTATCTCACATTTCTACGCTGTCCCTGCAGCCTACAGGAGAGTAAAGAGAACGCTCAGACAGTTTACACGGTGTATTTACATGAGTGAAATTTACAAATTCCGACAGTCAGACAGTGTAACAGAAGAACTAGAGGAGTGGTCTAGAGGGTATTATGGTTCACAGAGCTGCCAAAATGTTCATTTCTATCGGTGCTCCAGAGACTATTACACCACTAAGCAATGCTGGGTTTTTCACATGAATGCATTAAGAACCATAAAAATCAGTCAGACATTAATTAGCTTTTGTGGTTGCAAATTGTTTACCAGCCCCGAGCCCCTCTCTGCCCAACGCACACATAAAGACACTGCAGTATCCAGTGGCTGTCTGAGCCGGATTCAGCACTGCAGTCGTCTATGCCAACACTCCAGTCTGAAAACAGGGAAGGACGGAACGTTTTCGCGATGCTTTTAGCTTTGCTACACCCAAAGCTAACCAACCACTAATGAAAACAGGCCAATATGTAATCTAGCCAATATGATATTGTTTCCTCCTTTACTTTGGCAAAATATGGTTAAATAGTATAAATGTTAAAATTTTTGTTAACCATATTGATGATCCTCAACATTGGCATTCAGGATCTCTTTTAATAATAATGTATGATCAAGATACAAGGTCCACGCCTTTCTTCTTTGGGTATTACAGGCAATTCCCTTTGCACAGCCTCTGAACATCGACTCTGTATGATTACATTAGCATATTCTCAAGGTTCAATATGATTTGAGCTCAGCTGTAAGGAAAAATCCAACGCCGTGCCCTCCAAACCGCGCCTTAAGCTGGTTTCATAGTCTTAAGGTAAGCTCCACCAACCACTGCATATGACTCAATTCAATTCGATTAACTTCAGACTGTCACAATCCTTAGAAATCAGCAATTCATTCAAACCCACAGTTCACTCAGTAAATCAGTTACTAGACTAAATAGCTAATAGGAAACCACTCCCACTGGAGCCACAAATATTATCCCTAAGATTTCCTCCATGACATGGTGACACTATGTGGATGAGCTACAATACATGTTTTTTTCCTGCCCATTGCCCAAAGTACTTTTGTTATTTAACTTTTTTACATTTGGACACTGCTATATTTGAATTTTTTCCCACTATACAGAATTCACAGCAGATTAGTAGCAAGTCACGGCCGCCATTGTAAAGTCAGTGTCTCACAGTACTTGATGAACAATAGCCATTGCAATTTCTTAAAAAACAACACATGAGCTGTGCTTGATATAAGTCACTCTCATCCCTAAAATTCCTAAAATCAAATTGTGTTTTTCCTGCATGTTGTAACACAGTCTATATAAAGAAAAGAAAGGTTTTGTCTGTACATTTGTACTTTTACATTGGAGGACCTGAAAACCAGTCTCTGTTCTGTCTGTGTGTCTGTATGTATGTTTGTCTCTCCAGACAGATTTTGTCACAGCATCACGCAAAACTAGCTAGAGAGAATTTAATGAAACTTTGCCAGGCCTTAGGTATTTGTCTCAAGGCAAACCTTTGCCATAAATGAAAGCAAAATGTTAAGTAGAAGGAATTTATGAAAGAATTACATTATTTATTAATTATTTACATAAATAAATGAAAGAAGTGTAACTTAGTGTAAACAACGAGTAAGATACTCCACCTTAAAAAAAATCTTTTTAGTAGTAAGTTCAGCAGAGAGATCTGCTGTACAGAAAGACTGGCAGACATGTATGTGGGCTTCAACCTGAAATAATAATATCACTGATTGCATTTAAGCTGATCAGCTTATTTTTAACTTTTTAACTATTTCTACAAACTCTTTTCCCCATCAACGACGGATACTTTTGCTTCCGTAATTGTAATGCACTTTCAGGTGAATGTTAGACAGAAGAGTGATTGCACATTAATGCAGGCCCAATTAAAATGATTAAAATAACATGTTCATAATAGAGGAAAATTACATCTTATGTTAAAAATCCTGATCTGCCTAGTAGCTTTCAAACAGGTATAGGAAAAACACAGGATTGGCTAATCCTGTTTCTTGTCATAGCAACAGTCTCTGAAGGTGCGCTGTGGTATCTATAACCAAGATGTTAACAACAGCTTCTTCAAGACCTAAACTGAGAAGTGGCTCCACCATGAATCAGGCTTACTTGTCAAGCACATTCCATAGATCCTGGGGAGGATTGAGATCTGGGGAATTTGGACTCCAAATCAACACTTTGAACTCTTTGTCATATTCCTCAAACCATTACTAAACAGTTTTTTGCTGTGTGGCAATTCATTTTATCCTGAAGAAAGAGGTCTCTGCTATTAGGCATTACGTGAAGGAGTGTACTTTGAATGCATTGGGGTTTAAATAGATGGTATGTGTCAAAGAACCCGCCACATGAATGGCAGGCCACAAAGTTTCCCAGCAGGTACAGGAAGTGATGCACACACACACATACTGTACTTCATCAGACCAGGCCAGCAACTTCCACTGCTCTCTGTCCAGTCCAGATGCTTACATGCCCATTATA
This sequence comes from Clarias macrocephalus, assembly GCA_011419295.1. Lineage (NCBI taxonomy): Eukaryota > Metazoa > Chordata > Actinopteri > Siluriformes > Clariidae > Clarias > Clarias macrocephalus. Next base: position 7,154 of record JAAGKR010001522.1, on the reverse strand, counting down.
GATGGTTGTAGAGGTGGACAGGGCTCAGCATAGGCACTTTGTTCAGTCTGCAGCTATAAAGCCTCAGACACAGAAAGCTGCAACGGACTGTGTGTTCTGATACCGTTTATCATAGCCAGCATTTGTATTTCCATTGTGCTACAGTACTGCTTGCTCTCCTGTGTGGAGCAGGAGAGATAGGTACAAACAACTGTATACAAGGAGCACCTCACTAGACCTGCCATTGTTGAGATGTTATTACCCAGTCATCTTGGCATCATAATTTGGCCCTTGTTACTCACGTCAAGAAGTGACTGTTAACTTGCTGTTCAATATCCCATCCCTTGACAGATGTCCTTAGATTCATTCTGTAATTTGAAGTCCATTCCATGGCCATTGATGATAATGCTATTTATTATTAATCTTTACTTTAAAATATCAGATCATTACATATTAAGGGAAAGTATACAATAATATCACTCAACAGATTGATGCCCACAAATAAAAGAAATTATACTACCAAACATTTACTAAAATATACATTTTAACACTATGGTGTGTAATATTGTTTTTTTTTTTTTATTTCACCTATAGCAGCACATAATCAAAGAGTATATTAACTGACCATAAATTATCTGTTGAAATATGATGTTTAAATGTTCATAAATGAACCAGGCAAGTCTTCAGTCGAAATCCTGGGTCAAAATTGGAAAATTGTCAAGAAGTCTACATGATCAATCATCATTATTACATCCTTACATTATCAATCTACATACAGTACTGTATGTCACAGCACATTTTATTCTTATGGGCATAATTTCACTTGCTCCAGCATCAACAGATTTTTAAAATCCAATAATTTAAAAAAATGTCAGCAGCTGAGTAAGAAAGAGGAAATACAGGGCCTGTTGGATGCTGATCCTGCAAGGGTCGTACAAATGTGCTCAAAACGAATGCCATTGAGAAATAAATGCATCGTGTGCACAATATTTGTGTGATAATATGGTACACTTTCTATTAATAGGTAAACATGGTGTTTTGAAGAAACTATTAAGAATAAATGTAACTATCATCAACGGATATGTACTATACATTCCTGATGAACCTGATGTCTGGGAAAGAATTAAAAAGAAAAAGATGGCAGACTCTCCATAGCTCCTCAAGGCACAAATAAAACTCACCTGACTCAACTTAATATGTTTAAAATAGATTCTGTGTGCACTGTAGTGCAAATAGACCTGTACTTATCAGTCATTTTAAATGAAAGATAATCAGCAATAGGGTGAAGAAATTAAGTTACTAACCAACCCTATTAGGAAATAGCACGAGAAGCATAGCACAAGTTTAGATCACAAAGGTGAAAACAGTGGCAGAGATGAGTGAGGCAGAAAGCAGAGCAGAGAAAACATCACTGCTTGTCCACTATGCTTATATTATACCTATGTTACAGCTCAGGTTTTCATATTTACAGTAACAAAATAATAATGTTTAAACTATCACAATGTCCTGTAAGGTAGTTTTATAATAAAAAATGTTCCTGTAGTCAATGATACTGCTGGACATATCACATGTATTCATTCATTCATTCATTCATTCATTCATTCATTCATTTTCTATACTGCTCATACTGTTAATGGGGCCTGGAGCCTTTCCCAAGAGATTTTGGCACAAGGCAGGGTTCACCTGGACAGGGTACCAATCCATTGTAGGGCACACACACACACATATATATAAAATTAGTCTAATTAGCACTGTCTTTGGACAGTGGGAGGAAACTGGGGAAACCCACCATGCACAGGGAGAACATGAAAACTCCATGCACACACAGACCAGAGGTGTTTGCAAAACATAACTGTGTGTACGGATCAGCCATGACATTACAGCACAAAACATTAAATCCAATATTGTGCAGGTTTCCCTTGTGCTGCCGAGGAGGCTCTGACCACTAGAGTCATGATTTTACAAGATTTCTGATCAGGAGATTTTGGCACAAGGCAGGGTTCACCTGGACAGGGTACCAATCCATTGCAGGGCACACACACACACACACACACACACACACACACACACACACACACACACACACACACACACACACACACAGTTAGCCTAATCAGTGGGAGGCTTGCAAACAGGCAAACCCTAGGCACTACCAGCAGCCAAACCAAAGATTCCCCATATCCCATGGGAGCTTAATAGGATTGGGAAGTGGGGAATCTTGGGTTTGCCTGCTGGTAGTGCCCTGGGTGTTCTGGGGTCTTTATATCATGGCCAACATTGACTTTTCTGCAAGTTGTGTGGCTATTGCTTTTCTGTGGGATCCTAGCAGACAGCTTAGCCTTTGCTCCCCGAGGATGACCCTTACATGCCCTTGATCCTGTCACCAGCTTACTGGTATATAATTGATAATCAGAATTAATGTGTTAATACTATGCTGATCAGTGTATAGACTGCCCTTATACAGTCCCTTAGTCAGAACACTTAACACACCCTTATAATTGTACTTTATGTGCAGAATTTGATCAAATGACTGTAAGGACATCTAGTTTGAACAGCCTTGATAAAAAAGTAAGCTTTGTAACTAGCAGATACTCTATGCTACAATGAAAGACTTTACCTACTGTACTTGGATTACTGATTTTTTTCTATTCACAAAGAACAGTGTTTTTGCACTTTTTATATCAAGGTGAATTTTATTTACCGAGGCAAAAATGCTGAAATAGTTTGACACCGCTGATGTAAAGGATGAGAAACAGCAAGAGGTATTCTCACTCTCCCGGAAACAGGCTCAAATAAAGAAAGTCCTGTGTCACCTTTCCTAACCAACAGAGGCAGTGAGAATCAGCTGGATGCTAAGGTTTTCCAACAAAAGCACAATCAGCCTTTGTTTTCTATTTCACTCCTTGTTCACCTGAACGACCACATGTACACAGTACGGTAAGAAGCTATATGTATACTGTTCTCCAAAGATACTGTAGGTTATAGCATCCTTTCATCCTCTTATATCTAAATAGGGCTTGATTACATGAAAATACCAGCCACCTTAACTTCTGAAATTGCTCAAGCAACACATTTCCAAAAGTCCATAGCTAGGCCACTAATGCCACAGACAATAACATGTCATTGTCTAAGAGAGAGGAGACCTGACACTAGCCTGCTGGTGATGTCAACAAAAGGGGGCCCACTTTGGAACACTGTACCATCAGAGAGACATAATCACCACAGTTGTTTCCTTTACAGGCTGGACTGTAATGTGCTATCACAAGAACAGAGGGGTGTGTCTCCCAGTCAGAACACATTAACTATCTGGAACTGACGGAAATCCATCTGTCCCTAAAGATCCTCTTGCCAGTTATGAGACATTGGCACTGCAATATCAACCATATGGATGGTACACGGCTGAGCAACCTTATCCACTTTCAACAGAATTTATCTAGATGTGTCTGGTTTGCCTTACTAACAGCAGCTCATCTGTGGGGCTGTACAGCATTATAGCAGATACTGTATATTCCAGATAAGATGGCACATACTGTACAGTGTCTGTACAGTGGTAATGAAAGAGAAGAGGGGAAGGTATGGCAAAAGACAAGTCAGCACATTGTGGAGTGTGGTTCTCCAGGCCAGGGATGGAGATCCATCCACTGAAATAGAATGTTCTCTCCCACATCTTGCCTCAAAGTCTGTTATATCTCTTTTCTTCTGTCAATCATTATCTCTAGATTGCAGCAAATTCAGCAATTATCCAACCCAAAGTTGTCTTCTACTTCTGCTTTTGCTAATGATCAGAACTCTTTCTGGTCAAAACTTTCTTCCTAAGCTGCTGCCCCAATTGTGTAGAAATTTGGCCTTGTGTTCCCTTAGATGTATGGTATGTGCACCTCACTAGGTAGATTGGTGCACTGCCTGATTTCAGAGATTTACATTTACATTTAGGCATTTGGCAGAGATGATAGCATTTCTTCAGGAACAGCTAGACATTAGCATACAGGGTCGGCCATTTATATGGATACACCTTAATAACCCTATATATTTGTTAAAGGCGTATGTGGCAGCATTGACACAAGCATTCGTCCAACATCCTTATGAGCTGATGGACAATATTGAAATAAAATTGTCATTCATTCATCTTCTATATTGCTTATACTGTTAAAGGGTCGCTGGGGCCTAGAGCTTATCCCAGAATACTTTTGGCACAAGGTGGTGTTCAGCCTGGCCAGAGTGCCAATCCATTGCAGGGCACACACACACACATACACACACACACACACACACACACACACACACACACACACACACACACATACACACACACTCACAAACAAAGCGCACACACACATATAATTAGCCTAATTAGCACTCTCTTTGGACAATGAAAGGAAACCTTTCAATGCACCTAGAGGAAACCCACAATGCAAAGAGAACATGAAAACTCCTTGCACACAGACCAGAACCAAACCCTCGATCCTCTAGGTGAGAGGCAACAGTGATAACCCCAACACCACTGTGCCGCCATATCATGTATTTCTAAGGTAATAATGATAATAATAATAATTATTAAAACTGTTTGCAAAACATAACTGTATGCACCGATCAGCCATAATATTACAGCACAAAATATCAAATTTAATATTGTGCTCCTCTTGTGCTGCCGAGGAGGCTCTGACCACTAGAGTCATGATTCTATGAGATTGTAGTGCCGGTCCCAAGCCCAGATAAAATGGTTAAACCTGTGCCATGTTGTGGGCAGATCAGATGGTCCACTGTGTCGCCACCTTGACGGGAGCAGCCGAAAGACAAACAACAACAACATTGTTTAGGTTCCTCTGGGGGGGGGTGTTGTGGTGTCTGGCACCGGGTTTTATTGGTGGATGCTTTGGGTGCTGTTGGTTGTGGATTGGGGCCACAATGGATCGGAATTTTTTTGTCCAGTGCATTTCGTGTTTGGTTGATCAGACTGAGGTCTGGAAAATTTGGAGGCTGGTTCAGCAGCCTCGCGCTCTTTGCCTGATGGATCTTATTCATGGCAGGCTGCGAGATCTGGGTGTTCTGGTGCCTTATTATCGTGGCCAGAATTGATTTCTGCTTTTGTGTGGGATTGGATCTGATGGGCTGATTTTTTGTCCCTGCTAGCATGGGTGATCATGAACCTGTCAATTATAAATAATAATCAATGTCAATATGCTTATGTTTTGTGGTGTTAATGTTATGGCCGATCAATGACTTCATTATTATTTGGACTTTTTTTGTTGGATCATCCTTATTTTTCTTGAAGAATTTGTATCTAGGGATTGTTTCTGGAGCATACTGTAGGTAGAGTATTTAGGAAAAACCTCAATAATAATTACAAGCTTTTTATTCTTACAAGCCTACTCAGAATGTTCTATATTACAACTAACCAGGAATATTAAATGTAGACCAATCCTATATTGCTTTGCAACAAGACACGATAAAAAGGCTACTTAGTCAGCACCAACCAGTCCTGTGCTCCCGCAGGAATTCTGCATTCTCAACTGGATCAATGAAAAAAGGACAGGTTGACTCAAGGAGTCTCTTATGGAGTTCCATGATCAGATCCCTGACTGGATTGTTCTCACCAATCCAGCACCAGATTTCTGCCACTGCATCCTGCTCTTCATCGCACAGCTGGCAGTTATCCATGGGATTCCACTATCCCTGGTGGGCAGGAGGAAAGAAATAGCCAGCTGTATGACAGTTTAATTCATCACAATGTGACATCTCAGCATATGTGCACAAGAAGCTGTATAGAAGAGTCTCAACTATACCTACTGTCTGGGGTATACAGAACCACAGTTATGTTGTGTACTATACAATAGCATTACACCGCCTGTAATAATGAGTAATCATTGTACTTATGATATGAGTATGAGAGTGCAAAAAAGCATGCCAGCATAATATATAGATTTAAAGCAACAGTAAAACATTATTGTTTTAATAAAATGTTTAAATATTGTATTTGCAAATACAAGAAAAGACCTGGATTAAAGCCAGGGTTAGAACTATACATTTAAATTATTTCGATTGTTTAGTGCACACAAATCTTCATTTTGTGCTAAGGATCTTTTTTTTTTTCAAGGATAATCTAATTCTGGCACTTACGTTGATGACAATGAATCCACCTAGAGATAGTAGACTGCAATTCATCTTTTTGTCCACCCATTTCTCATCCAGCTATCCATCCATCCTGCCAGCTGTACATCCACCCTTGATTCATTGCAACAGCATTGGCCGGATACGTTTAACTGACACACTGGCTAACAATGTTGACTGATGATGAGTGGTGAGCTCAGTGCAGCTCAGTGCTGCCCTTCCACAGCTCCTCGGTGTGTACTGAACATTTGTAAGTATTCTATAGGTGACGTCAACACATTAGAGCGTACAACTTAAGAATCTGTTAATAACAGGGCAACTTACAGAAAGGCAGTAAATCTACAGACAGAGAAACTGAAAGCATGTAATATAATATAGTATACACCATTGTCCCCAACAAGTCCGATTTGTACTTAAGTCCAACAAAAATGGTCTAAGTAGTACAATACTAACACAGTTGGCTATACACTAACTGTTCTATGATCTTGTCCTTTTTCTTTAGAATCATGCCAATAGTTGAACAATTGTTAAACGAGCGAGCTGCATCCACCATCTTTGTATTGTCACTCTATTCTCTCATAACCGCTGCTTTTACGTTGCTTCCAGGCAACCTGGAATGTACGGCGGACATGTGATCTAACTTCTGTGATTGAATATGTGCAAATGCATGTTCGTATCTCCAAAATGTGTAACTCAAATGTTCTTATGTAAGGGCTTATATGTTCTAGTATGAAATGTTATATATATATATATATATATATATATATATATATATATATATATATATATATAAACAGTACAGACCAAAAGTTTGGACACACCTTCTCATTCAAAGAGTTTTCTTTATTGTGTCCTTTGTGTTCTTTAGCCCAAACGCGTCTCTTCTGCTTGTTGCCTGTCCTTAGCAGTGGTTTCCTAGCAGATATTCTACCATGAAGGCCTGATTCACACAGTCTCCTCTTAACAGTTGTTCTAGAGACGTGTCTGCTGCTAGAACTCTGTGTGGCATTGACCTGCTCTCTGATCTGAGCTGCTGTTAACCTGCGATTTCTGAGGCTGGTGACTCG